>JAHWFP010206445.1:27986-51738 GCA_023313725.1 Lithobius niger | reverse complement strand
AACACATGTCAGTATTATGTCACGTCTTTCTTCCTCGAGAATAATATGTTTGTTTTACTTTTTGGAACACATTTACATTGTGTATTAGGATAGGGGTAATAAGCAACACATCTCAGTATTATCTCACATCTTTCTTCCTCACGAATAATATGTCTGTTTTACTTTTTGTAACAGATTTAAATTGTGTGTTGGGATAGCGGTAATAAGCAACACACGTCAGTATTATGTTACGTCTCTCTTCCTCAAGAATAATATGTCTGTTTTACTGTTTGGAGCACACTTAAATTGTGTATTAGGATAGGGGTAATAAGCAACACATGTCAGTATTATGTCACTTCTTTCTTATTCAAGAATAATATGTATGTTTTACTTTTTGAAACACATTTTAATTGTGTGTTAGTAGAGGGGTAATAAGCAACACATGTTAGCTTCCACATTTAGCTTCCTCAAGAATAATGTCTCTAGTTTGGCTGTAGCCGCACGTGCAGCAGAGAAACTGTACAAATTAGTCGAGTGACAGTTTGTCTTCATGTGTATCCTGCCTTTCATTTTCCAATTTTTTGTTAATGTTTTCAGTGGGACAGCCAAACAAGCAGTGACGAATGACTACACGTTACGCCTGTACGAGGGAGTTGAAAGCTGTCAGGTTGGAAACTTTTGATTTCAAGAATCAAACTGTTAACCTTATAAGAACCACTATGAACACTGTGGGGGAGGGGGTGTTGGGGGTATAGTTATTTACAATATTTAGTCATGTATGTACATAAGTTGCCGATATGGTGTGATATTGTGTCCCCTTAGCATAGTGGCCAGGACACTATCCACTTAGCTGGGCTTGTTTTCTGGACTTGTTTCCCCCTTCCCCTACACATACAAAGCTAGCTTTCCATTACTGAACTCATTATTTTCATTTTTGTGTGGGTGTTCATAATGGTTATCAAGGTATTCACACTTTAATTTTCAACTAACATCTTGCTCTTGATGAAAATGGTTAAATTGCACCATCTGTATACGTTGAATGAAATCGTAAGTCTGTGAGTTTTAATTGTAGCCTCATCTGTTAGACTTTAAAAAAAAACCATTTTCCTAACATGGTTGTGTTCTGCATTCACTGTTTAAAGTAATGACCGTGGTGTAGTTCAAGATTAACATTTTCCCCCAGTTGCCTCTGACCGGTTAGCCAGCTTGGATTAGTCGCCAGTTGTACATTTGATTATTGCTGTAATGCGTTTTTACGGTTTTATATAGCCAACATTGGCTGGTACCTATTACTATGAAGAGATACGGGAATAGGGTTTTTGGGAAAATGTTAATATGAGCATTAAGGCAAAAGAACAAATTAAACTAGATAAATAAAAAGTTTGTGCTGAAGATTACTAAGTTAACAGTTTTTGATAGCAGTCTTGTCTCCAGCAGTCTTGGCGACTAGACAGATAGTCAATGGTCGCCAGCTGACAAAAGTTATTCGCCGTGTGGCTACAGGCCAGTGCTTATCTTGATCTCTATTTGCATCCATACACAAGAGTGCCTTTTCATGCCCTTAAGCTTGATTGGAAAACGTCAATTAGTCACAGTCGCTGAGTAGTCCCATTACTAGTAATACAAAATGTATTACGTCCGGACATTGTGTTGCAGTTGTGCCATATGTCAATAAAACAGTATAATTCTTGTGTTATGATATTACGACAACAAAATCATAAATGTATCTTGTAAGGATGTAGTGCTGCAGTTGTACGAGTTTTAATGAAAGAATTTACTTTTGTTGCAGAGTGTAGTAAATGACGTCTACCAAACTTTGCTTCCCAAAGGATCCGTTTTGCCCCCACGTCAAACATTCTGTCAAAAGCTCAATGTCAGCGAATGTGATGTGTCAGAGAACGAAAATGCTGTAAGTTCCCAGTAAATGATTACAAGATTAAGAATTTGCTTAAATATTGAACAGTGGTGACGCTACTGGAGGGGCAAGGGCAGGCAATTCCCTCCGTGCCCCGTCCCCCCCCCCAAAAAAAAATCTGTTGCCATGGTTACTGAGTAAAGCACAACTCTAATGCCTAACTTTTTTGTGTTTTTCAAAGATTTGGACCGTTGGAGTTTGAGAAGCACTATTCAGTTGGAATTTCTGTTCTCAATTACTTCTGTAACGTGGAATTATTGCATTTTATTTCTAGTTCACTGTTACATTATACAACCCTTTTGGACATGAAGTGACGACGGCCGTTCGTCTGCCTAGTACAATATCTAACTACGTTGTCATCGGGCCTAATAACGAAAATGTAGATTATGAGGTAATGTTGGCACATAATTCTGTATGTTTATTTTAAGGCAAGCTAGATTTTCTGTTATTTAAAGTCATTTTTTTTATCTATAGTGGGTTATTTTTGGTTAATACTGTAATTAAACTTTATTTCTCCTGACTCTGCACTACTGTGCTTCCCCAGATTCAGATTGAAAGAGTTTGGGCGTCTCCACAAATGAAATTGGGCCCCCCCCCCCCTTTTCTCCAACATATTTTAAGCCTTTTTTTTCGTTTGGTTTTGCTATGCACTTCCGGCTATGTGCATTTGTGCACTTTTCTTGCGCTGCAGGAGGCTCCCCACTACAGAAACAAAACGGAATTCTATAAAAGTGAAATTTTTGAGACGTCTGTTGTAAAGTACAATCATCTTTACCGTATCTGTACATGGACTCAATGTGGATCATTCGCTGTGCTGTCATTATGTTGGATGTGAACTCCAAGATCACACTTTACTAGACCGCAGACAATAATGCCCGTCTTCATGCTATAGAGATCAAGGGTGAATGGAGAGGGTTGCAGGATGATATTTCTAAATTTTGATACTTTTTTTTTCCGGTAATACCCTAATCTTTTTGACGATTTTGCAATTATTCCAAGCTTTGTTTATCTTAAAGTGCGCCGCAGGGCATATGTGAAGAGACTTAGACATTGTTCAAAATATTTAATTTGGCAACGGGTTGTTTGCGTAATAGGAGATCACGTAAAATAAAATAATAATTCGGTTCAAGCTCTTTTCGTCAAGTTACGGTGGCACTATCACTGATTGAAACTCTGCAGAATCTGGCAACATCTAGCGCTATCTGGTACTGTCTAGCACTTGCTTGCATCAAGCGACGGAATGCATGATGGCATTTCTTTTAATGAAACAAACAAGACCACATGCCCCCGTAATTATTGATTGAAAATTTGGTACGTCCATGTACACCTGGGAGCAAGCTGTAAAGTCCCACAATATCAATGCTACTAGACGGCGCCACGATATTTTCGTATGGTTTTCAATCGGTGATAGTGCCGCTTTAATACCACCGACTAAAAATTCAAACGTTAAATGAAATTATTGAAAATTATTATTGAAATTATTGAAAATTGTGCAGTAAGCAATTTTCTTATAATCTTTGAACTATTACTCGGTGGGTTAAGTTGGTGAAAGAGCTTACCGTTTTATGTCATGACTTCAAATGGCCGAATAGCTTGGCGGGAATCCTTAATACGTTTCGTTTTGGGAGATCGAATATTACGCAGGAGAAATTCAACAGCTTGCATTTCCAGTCTTTCGTAGAGTCTGGGGTGCATTTATTTTTGTGCATGTTGTAGAACACAGTTTGCCTTGAGTTTTCATTTGGTTCACATTTATTATCTTTGCGTATATTTCACAGATTGTACCCCTACCCCGTGCGGTAATCGACTTGCCTGAACGGAAAAGTGTTGCGACTTGGGAACTAGTATTCAAGACTACCCTCCCCTCATTTGGCTTCTACACCTACTTTGTAAACCTCAATACCAAAGGCATAAGTAAGTCTTGAATAATAATAATAGATTAGTTCTACAAAGTCAAAATTTTTCTGAAACTGTTCCACCCACGCATGAAGCGTAATCACATGTAACAAAACAAAAGACTCACCCACTGAAAGAATAATGCAAGAAGTCCGACCAAGCAACATTTTTAGTGAACAGAACAACGAAAGCAGAGTGGAACTCCTAAAACTTAATTTTAGTTAACGAAACAGTCTGCATCAAAAGCTATTCTTGTGATAATACAAAATAAACTAATCTGTCAACTAAAGAAAAGACAAACTGCCCGGTTCTGGTATTCAAACTCTGGATTTCCCGCATACTAGGCTGGGTACTCTAACCACTGCGCTACCACGGTATACCCTGGCTACAGGCTCCAGCCCAGCTAAGTAGCTGTTCAACTTTTTGAGTGGTGACATAAAGCCTACAAACATATACAAGGAGGGAAAGCAACTTGCTTCGTGGCATCCATACTAGAAACAAGTGTGGAATATTCTCACAAGGCCAGTCTTTAATGCAGACTGCTTACTCCGTTAACACTTCACCTTGAGATTTATTCTTTACTAGCAGCTTTACCGAGCTCCCCCGGGGTTTTGTTTCGCCACTGGTTGTTTCCCAGTTCTCGGTAGGTGTGGGCTGAATGTTGAATGCGACAGGCAATTTTGGTTTTTGGAATACTGGCCTTTTCCTCCCGTCGTCTACCTCCCCTCCTCCTTTCCTCCCATCCTCTCAAAACAAAACATACCTTATAGGTTCAGTAAATACGTAACCATATGCTGAATGGTAACAAATGCATTGTCCCCCCCCCCCCCCCCCCCATATCTTTATTTCTTAAAGAGCAGGGCTAACAGATGCACTGCCCCACACACGGGCATCCCCCCCCCATTTATAGCTTTAACTTGAGCTATTCGTACCGTGTGAAAAATAACTGTCCTTCGTGCGTGATGTTATTTAAGACTTGCCACTGAGATGCCCGCGCTGAACAAATTGCTACTAGAGGCAACAATGTGCCGATTTCAACTTTTCAACGCAACAACGTACCAGTTTTAACTTCTGGCCAAAGAATTGACACACTCGCCCTTTTTCATTGTTGCCTCGGGGCACGCTCGCCCGTTTTCATTGCTGCTTCGAGGGGTCATTTTAGCTTGGGGGTTGCCTTCGTTTTTGCTATGAGACTTTGCCTTATAATGTAGATTTCTTGCATTTTTTCCTAGTGTAGAGGCCAAGCAAGAAGCAAGTTACGTTCCCTCCTTGTGTATGTTTGTGGTCTTTAGGTCATCACCGAAAAAGGTTGAACAGGTACTGGCTTGGCTGGAGCCTGCAGTCATGGTCTGTAAGCAAGTGGTTAAGAGTGCCTGGCCTAGTATGCGGGAACTCCTGGGTTCGATTCCCAATCGGGGCAGTTGTCTTTTCTTTCTTTCTCAGATTAGTGTATCTTGTTTCCTCACAAGGCCAGTCTTTAATGCAGACTGTTTGCTTTAACCCATTACCTTGTTGTGATTTACTCTTCATTTATTTACCTTTGGTTCTCTGAAGCAACAGTGATAATTCGGCGGTCGAATTTCCAAATTTTGATCCGGGTGCAAATTCGCACTCCAAAATCTGTTATTGAAGTACAAAAAAAAGTCTTTGGAGTGCAAAACTAAAATGTAAACCAACACTATGGTCAACTATTTCACAGCCATTGAATTATCTAATATTCAGCATCTCAATAATATGTACTGTTTTTCCTGCACTTTGCTTAAAAACTGACTTAACTTCACTGAAAAACCTATGCCCATAGTGTAACCAAATGTAGTATAAAATGGAGTTTTGCTTCTTCGGAGGGAATGGTGTCACCGGAAATCTAATTCCAAATTGTTTAAAATGCCGCAAACTGCAAGTCTGCAGCGAGTGCAGTTCAAAACTTATGAAAAATTCAAGTTCAGCGTTCAATTTTGAAGAGATGCATCAGGAGTGCAAAGTGCTATTTTGGAGTAAATTTGCCCCTATGCATCCGAATATTTCGACCCTATAGTGATAGTAAATGTTTCGTGCCGTCGGTTTTCAATTGTTAAGACCATTGGATAGATTCCTCCTCCCTTTCACCCGCACTATTGTGTTCATCCTCAACCAGTGACACTGACAAGACTGAATTGTTTGGGGGGGGGGGGGGGCGCGGCACAGAGGGCACATCTAGAAACAGTGGCCCAAGTACTTTTTTTTCAAGGCAGCCACATTAGGCACGTTTATTCCATTTAATTCAACCTGTATGTGTGTGTGTGTGTGTGTGTGTGTGTGTGTGTGTGTGAGTGAGTATATATGTAACTTGAAGGTTAAACTTAAAATCAAATGAATAAACAGAGCTTTTATTTTTTTAAATATTATTTTGTATATGTATATGTATATTATGTTTGTATTATGTATTATGTATGTATATACATATACAAAATAATATTAAAAAATAAAAGCTCTGTTTATTCATTTGATTTTAAGTTTAACCTGCAAGTTTAACCTACATTTTTTTTTTCTGGTGGTGACCTGAGCGTTGGGGGGGGAAGGGGTGGCAGGGGTGCCGTGAAATATTTAGGGGGTCATGGCCCACCCTGGCCCACCGCTGGCGCCATCACTTTCCTCAACCCCCTTCTATTAAACTATGGTATACTTTATGGTATACTTATGATTTTCTTCTTAGTAAAACAATGGTGATAAAAAACAAACTAAATTCGTTTTCACCCTTGATGGGCCTGCCATTGCCGTGAGATGAGCAAAGTTCAACATTGGACAAACATGAAGGTGCAGCTGTGAGAACGCGACACGAAGGTGAGATCAGTTTGGATGTAAGAGCCAGCCAGATGCAAATGGCTCCTGATGCCCAATGAGTAAGTGAAGCCAGGAGGACAAAAGTTTGTCGCAATAAACTGACAGTGAAAGAAACCTTTGGCTTGGTTTCGTATGGGGTAATAATGACCATATTTATGTACTCCAGTATTCATACGCTTATTTTCACAGTAAGAGATATTCTTCTCACAATATCTATGCAAATTTGTGCAACTGACAGTCGAAAATTTGCATAGATGTTGTGAGGAGAATATCTTTTACTGTGAAAATAATAAGCGTGTGAAGTGGCTTTCTGGTTTTTGTCAGTTTTAGCTGGTAATAACCAGGAAAAACAGGTAAAAACAATGTATTTGCCACTGTCCTGGCAAAAAGCGGCTTTGCCGGCAAGAACCCAACCCTGATGGGCTCTCCCTACACGTTTTCATATTAATGCCCGGGGCCACAAACAGTGATGCTGAGGATGCGGTTAAACATTTTAAGTTGTCAAAGTAGCACGTCCAATCATTGTTGATCGTATTGTATATCACCTGAAGTAATCCTTAAGGAAACACTTCCGAGGAGGGAACCTTCGGCACTTTTTTCTACCTGCCTTCTTCCCTAAATGAACTTTTAATTTAAAATTAAACCCATTTATTTTGAATGAATCCCCAACTGTGTTTAGTTCAGGTGAACTTATTATTTTGGAAGACCTAATTTCCTAATTTTTGCATCAGTTTCAGATAAAAAACGCGTTCTTCGTAATCATGTCAAACGCCAGGCGATGTCAAGTGACGTGTCTATCCAGAATGAGGTAAGCACTTCAGGAGAGTACCGAACAACTTTGGATTATACGTATTTACCACTCGGTGGCATTAAACTACAATTAAATGGTTGGAGAATTTACTTTTCATTACAGACTTTGAGGCAAAAAGTGAAATTGAAAAATGAGAAACCACTTTCCTACAGTGTGTGGTACGGCATTAATTATCATGCCATAATTTGGTATATTAGGACCCCTGTTGCCAGTGATATTGAGCCTAGTGCTCCCTTGAGCTATTGTAGAGTAACCTTTAGATGTTAGTCACACCCTAAGATGCTTAGTGTGCTCATATTATACGCTAAGTAGTGCTAGTGCACCTTTATTATGTAATTGGGCAGAACTATGTGTGGTTCAAATCCAGATATCATAACTATGGTTGTATGGTGGTCTGTACATTACACCTGTATGTAGGTGGAGCCCTGGTAGTGTGGGTGAGAGGGTGAAGTGCTGTGGGAACACCTTGTGTTACATCCTGGTATTACGAGCTGATACTTAACCAACACCCCTGGCCTCAGCTGGTTAGTTCACCTCTGGGCTCCAACCCAGCAACACTTCTCTCCTCTCCTCTACACTACAGGGTGGTGAAGCCTTCTAAGCCTCTTGAGCTACTGAACCACTGTACTGCTCTCGTGGACCTGAATAAACCTACTTCAGCCCTAACGAGTCTGGTTATTTGGGTGAGGACCTGGACTGCCTTTTACTCGTACCCCGTAGCAAGTGTTTTGAGGAAACTGCATTAGCAAATTATACTGCAGAGATTCCACTCCCCATCCTCCAACTACCTCCTCCTTTTCATCAGCTGAGCTCTCTAGTTTAAATATTGTTTTCAGGCATGTCTTCGGATTGAGCTGAAGACATTTGGGTGAAATGTGCCCCCCTCTCCATCGTTACTGTCAAACTTTTGACGTGGAGCGCAAATTTTATCTTGTACTCGATTCGTTGGGATTCATTGTGCTCATTTATGAATTTGTTAAAATTATTATTTTCCTTGAACGTTGTCGCTAGTTTTGCCAGTTGGGCAGAAATAACTACTTTAAATATCTGGGGAGGGGTTGGGGAGGAACAGGGTGGGCAAGAGAAAATGTTGGTGGGGTGGGGTTGGGGAGGCATTGTCCATCATTGCACCTATGTAGTGCATGCAGCTGATACTCAAATTAAATACCGTATTTTACGTAAATAGCTTATTGTATGGTACGACTCTTTTCCACTGTTTTACCAAATCTCCAACCCTTTCCCATACTGTGCATTCGAGAAAAAAAAGGGCCTGAACCTGTACTCACGCTTACGTGGTTAGTGACAGATCCTAGAACTTTCCTAGCAAAAGTAATTGTTCTTTTCCATCCTGTTATATGTGGATCCGATCCTCACGAACTCTCAATGAACAATCATATTAGGAAAACTTGCACACAAACGAAATTCTTTCCTTGCCCCCTAGAGACTAAGAACTTGCATACTTTGTACGATCATTGAACTAGTTATTCATAGTAAATCAGGTTTAAAAGCAATTTGAGTACACAGGAGTATAAATTTTTCACGTACATAAATTAACGCAATCATCACTACTCTCTTCTGTGAATATGGATTCGTACCTCAATAACTTCTAATTCAGATACCAAATTATTTAACTGGAAATCGATGATTTACCCATGTAGCGAGATTAATGCCAGTCACGTTATGCTGAAGTAATCACGGTAGGATAAAAGCGTCATCAGTGGAAATAAGAAAGTCAGTAGTCTTAGTCTGTTATGAATAGACTAAGATGGCGGATAATGCATTAGTAACAGAAGTTGGTAATTTGAAGGCAGTAGAGAGAATGGAGATTATGTCTCAACTTGCTGTTAATTTCCTGGTCGAATGGTCCACGAGATGGCAACTACCAATTAATGCACAAAAATGCAAGGTTCTACCTCTTGGCATTCAACGCAATGGTACTGACTATAAAATTAATAATCAACAATTAATTAGTAAAAACGAAATAAAGGACCTTGGAGTCCATTTTACTTCCAACCTTAAATTTACCACCCACTGTAACATCATTGCAGTTCGGGCCAAAAGGATGAACCACCTTATTAGAAGGTGTTTCACGTCTGGCAATGTAAATATACTTGTTAAGGCCTTTAAAATCTATGTACGTCCTATCGTCGAGTATGCCAGTCAGGTTTGGTCCCCCCATCTCATAAAGGATATTTTGATGGTGGAATCTGTTCAGCGCTCATTCACCAAGCGTTTGCCAGGAATGCGTGAGCTACCCTATAGTCAGCGTCTGCTGCGCCTTGGGTTGGAATCCCTTGAACTTAGACGGTTGCATGCGGACCTTTGTCTCACTTTTTCTATTCTGCGGGGGTTTGTGGATGTAAACCCGGGTGTGTTTTTCATGATTAGGACCAATAGTATTACCCGTGGACACCATCTGAAACTCACTGTTGGTGAAGTGCATAGGGATTGTACAAAATTTTTTTTTTCTAATCGAGTGGTGATTCCATGGAATGGCCTGACATCCGAGTTGGTTGGGTCGGCGAGTCTAGACATTTTTAGGAGAGGCATCCGTAAGGTTGATCTTTCAAAATTTTTGTCGTGTTTTTAGCATTCTGATGAGCCCTGTTTATACTTAATATCAATGTTTTTTACCGTTTTTTTTCTTTGTGTGTGTATTTATGTGTAAGTTTAGGAACGGTGTTAGTGGGCTGATCATCTCACCCCAACCGGTCTCCTTTTACCTTTTATGTGGTAATAAAATCTATTATTATTATTATTATTATTATGTCAATAAAAATAAAAATGAAAGCAAAAAACGAGTATGCAAAAGTACAGATAATTAAATATTTAAAAAGGATTGAACAAAGAGATAATAACAATTGGCGTTACACCAAGGTACAAGAATGCATCTCGACAAATCAAATCAAATCGAAAATAAATTCTATTCAATCTACATAACATTGTAAAATCAAGAGTGATTTGGGAAAAGCATTTCTTTTTCCGAAGTAGCAATGAATAAGGGCGAGAACAGTCATTTGTTGCTCGGTAACCAAGAAAAAGAGTAAGCGTTCGGCAGGGTGAATGGTTGATGCCCTGTCACAATCAATAACAAACGAAATATTACTTCATAATATTTTATCATAAGTTTTAAAATTGGAGTATTTCATCAAGTCAGTATAGCCTGATAGGTAGGGCGTCCGCCTACTAATTGTACTGTGAGTTCGAATCCTATCCAAGCTGCGAAAATGGGTTATAAGTTTAAGACAGGTAGGAGGTATAGCTAACACCAGGCAGGTATAACTTAAATGTTAGTGAAATACCTCACCTTCGTATGTGGTCTAAGGTTATAGATATATTGAGCTTACTTCAATGGTTAGAGAAATGTAGATATTACGCTTTCAATAAATAAGTAATTTTTATTTTGCTCATAAAAGAAATAAAAGAAAAGCCGTGCTTGCAGTTTTGGTCAGAACACACGATGCGAAGCATGCCATTCGCTCCTGAGTTACAGCATCCTGTCTTAGTGTGCGCAAAAAAAGCACTAAAATATCATTCCTGTAACAAAATCGTCATTCAGTTTGTTAATTTTAAAACAGAAGCTAATGTGTATATTTATGTTAACCAAGGGAGGAGCAACTGAAGGGTGATGTGCTGAATGAGTGGGCTAAGCGAATGGAAATCGGTGTTTGTGAGCCAGTGTGTACAAAAATTTGATTGGAGAAACTAAGTTTGGTGATACATGGACATACTACCCCGAACTTTATCAACGTTACAACAGTTTATTCAACACCACACCGTGCATAGCACGGGCTTCCTCTAGTATTACACGTTATTCGAATAAAAAGAGTACCGTAAGAAATAAGTAGTGACAAAACATTACCAATTCGCAATTATTTTACGGAATGAAAAGAGAAAAAGTGTTACGGAAAGCTAGAAGTGGAAGTAGGCTGGAGAAATCTTTCCACATTTTTATCCCAACAGTTAAAAAGACGTCGATCCTAATGTTTCGTTTTTTTTTCACTTAACTTACGCAGGAGGAATGTGGAATTCCCATTTGTTAAATTTTAATTTTTCTAGAATTTTAGTGGTACACAATGTGAAAAATCAAAGAGAATTACGTATTCAGATATTAACCCTGGCTCCCTACCCAACACTTGGTACAAGCAATTCCAGCTCGTTGTTTTTAATTACGCGACATTGTAAATATTTACCTTCTTGACACAAACTTCATTCTTGTGTTCTTCTCACTCCTTTCTTTAAATTTTAGAATGTGAAAGTGGTGGTCGACGGACAGACAGGACGTCTCAAGAAAGTCATCAACATGAAGGAGATGGTGAGCGTTCCTGTTGAGCAAAACTTTTTGTGGTATCTTGGTATGAACGGCAACAACTCTGGCTTCATCAACCGGGCCTCTGGTGCCTACATCTTCCGAAACAATGGCTCGGCCACGCCAGTAACCAGTGGTTACTCTACTATCACAGTCCAGGTCTTTAAGGTAAACAGAAATTAATACTGCTCTGAAGATTCTACTGTTTCTGTTCATTATATTGTTAAATTTTACAGCTTGCTCCTTGGTGCTTGAAAAGGGCCCTAATTTGACCCTTCGGCACCTCAAATAAATAGAATATTTTTCCTTTCAAGTGATTTCCACTGTTTCTATGGAAAATATTTTACATTTCTTTGGTACATCCACTCAATAATAGTAAGAATAACAATAGTAACAAAAAAAGTCACACATTTTTTTTCTGCTAAATTCGTTTCTTTAAACTTTAACAATAATAATATTTCTGTTTATTATGTTTTCAAGCATTGTCATAATGAAGAACATAAAGTATGGGGCAAAGTTAATTTATGACAGTTGGTGGAAATGGGATTGCCAATCCAGCACAGCAGTAAGGTTTGGCATTTACACCATAACTTACTGCATCTGGCGATAGAATATCGGTCTAGATCCCGTTTACGACAAGCAAATCAAACATTTCATTCCTATAGAAGAATTATCTGTTCATTACAGTGGCCCCCCCCCCGCCCCCCCCCCCCCCCCCCCCCCCCCGGCAGGCACAAGACTCTTATTTGATTTAAAAGGACGTACCTTCTTCCTATTTTTAGGCATCCTGTACATAAATAGCTTTTGCAAAATTTACGTACGTTTCAGTGAAAGTAGCAAAACCAGCTTGTCCGTGGGAAAAAACAGGAAAGTAAAAGTGTTGCAACATTTACTTTGGTTTGAACTAATGTTGTAAACTTCAGTCACACAGAAAAGCCAGCACGGAGAGATGTACCATTACGTAAACAAGTAAGGCTCTTGTTCGATAAAAGGGGCCTTCAAAGGCACGAGTATTGCTGAAAATGAGTTAACATACAGGGCTGGGCGTGCTTACAGTATTTATTTTTCTCGGACTTTACTTTCTGTTACATTTCCTCCCGGCCCACAATCACTGGGTCAATTTGGACATGACTGGGTCATCAGGAAGAAACAGGTTTGGCCGGGTCATCGAGTCACGCCAGGTTGACCGAATCATCATGTCCGGCTGGGTCACCAGGTCTGGTGGGGTCACCGAGTAAATCCGGGTCACAGGTTCGAGTCCAGGTCAACCTATTTTCGGGTCACCGGGTCAAAAAAAGTGACCAGGTCCAACTCTGATTGGTGGTGGGGCAGAAATGACTTAAAAAAAAGAATCAGATTAGTTGTAAGCTCTCAACTAAAACTGGAGAATTGAGAGTTTAGAAGTCTTTGACGTTCCACTTGGAAGTTTATGTGAATGACGGATGGTTGAATGTTGATGTAGAGGCAGTAAACATGGACGAAAGCTGAAGAGAAACATAACAAAAGTAAAACTGCCTTTACGCAGGATGTGTACCCAACATAACTTAAGAAAGAAGTGTCTTTTAACAACCAAGTAAACAGCAGTATTTTTATTTATTTGAAATAACTGCAAGGCCTCAAGGAGCAATTAAGCAGTATAAAAAAGAGGAAAAAATAATAATGAGAAAAGAAGCCCACACTCACCACAGACGCACGGGCAATCAAACAGTACGGCTGCAAATCATAAGATGCAAATCTTTGAGCTTTCTGACGAAAGCAAGTTCAGAGTCAGTTTGTGCAACCTCCTGGGAAAAATTAGTCCATTCCACAATGATGTTTACATAAATATACTGTAAAATTGGCCACAAACTGGCAACCAAAATTGTTTAGTCTTTAGGGGCTCTACATTTTTCCATTCCCCCCCCCCCCCCCCCCCTTGAAAAAGTCTAGTTGCGGCATTGCTTTGAAAATAGCTAACAGACAAGAGCAGAAAATCCTGATGATTTTTTTTTAAAATTCGGTAGTCAAGATTAATTTAAACTCTCATTAAATCACTGACACTAGCAGATGTAAGTGTATTTATAAATACAATAGAAAAATGTTTTACTCTATCTTGTAAGATTTATACAGCGATGAAAGTGAGAACAGGCAGGATTTAGGATGAATACCATTTTAAGGAATGTATGTCGTTTTTTAGCGCATTTGTCAATGCTGGCGGCAGCCCTTTGGTATTGGCGTCTTACGCTACAGACTAGTTAGCCTACGCGGAAATTTCGTTTCCCCTCATAATTATGAGTAAATCCCTGAACCATGCTGTTCATTACACTCAACATACTAAATGCTAATCATGCAACATGTTCATTACAGTCAGCCATGGTTCAAGAAATTCATCAGCGATTCAACAGCTGGGTATCTCAAGTCATTCGCCTGTATGATGACTCAGACCATGTGGAATTCGATTGGATTGTGGGCCCCATTCCTGTTGCGTACGTATTTTACCACAGTTTATATAGATATCTGCTTCAAATATATCCTCACAGTACATTTAATAAATGCAGTAGCGTGCAGAGACCACCGAGCGGGAAGGGGCAACTTATAGTAAAAGGGCACAGTAAGTTTTAGTTGACATTTTTTCTGGAGAATTTTTTTTGGATCTCTTTTTACCCTTTTCTGCCCCTTCTTATCCTTTTTGGACCTTCTTCTTGCCCTTTCAGGATTTTTTAGGCCTTCATGCCCTTTCTCATACTGCACCACTAAACCAGAATGTAGGCACTAAAACCCATTTTTTTTTCACAAAAAGGGCATTTTGCAAAAAGGGCAGGGACAATGCCCCTGTGCCCGCCTCCTGTGCACGCCATGGAATAAATGTATTGCTAAATGGAAAAAAAACTTAGGCTTTTGAATTATTGGAGTGACGTTTAATTTTAGTGAATTATACCTTTGGCATTTTGCAGTGATGATTAACGCTTGTGAATTATACCTTTGGCATTTTGCAGAGATGGCAAGGGCAAAGAAGTCATTACTCGCTTCACTGCTGAAGGCTTTTCGTCTGATGGTGTGTTCTATACAGATTCCAATGGAAGGGAAATGCTCCGGAGAAAGTAAGCAACTTGCGGACTAGTAATTATCTAACAGTTTAGAATATTTTCATTAGGATGCAGGTTTCCTACGTGGGTGAACGACAACGTGTGATTTCATTTAATGCTAGTTGTAAACACATTGATTTTTACATTTATTTATCCCAACGTATAGTCACATAGCTTGTATTTGCTTTATCCTAGGAGAGATTATCGTCCCACCTGGAACGTTGATTTATCTGAACCTACTGCCGGCAATTATTACCCAGTGAACAGTCGGATTTACACGCGGGTAAGTTTTCTAAGAATAGTAGCTGTAGTAGATGTAAAATGCATCATTCTGGATTAAAGACTCACTGTGATGTGGAAATTTCTTTGTTTTAAAAAGATATCTTCTGGGGATTTATAGTTGACTGTCGTGTTATGCATCTCTGCCACTGTCGTCAGCTGTTGCGCTTTATTTTTTAGAGGCAACTGAACAGTCGCCGAAAAAATAAGGCTAAAGCTGCAAAGTTGTGATGATGCTTCCCCCGATTGCCACTCCCCCGCATGGCTGCACGTGTTGAGGTGATGATCTTTGAGCTTGCAGTTAAATGCTTAATATTTTCAATCTTAAGAAAGATACTTTGCACAAGAATTATTATAAACAAAGTAAGAATTATTTGCAATGGCATGATGCGGTACCAGCCAACCAGAGGCGGCTAACGTTGCATTTTATTTTTATTCGGTGGCACCGGCAGACATCTTTAATGGGCGATGCAGAAAGAGGCACAGATAATGAAACAAACTAAAGGTGGGTGTGAACGAAAGCCTGTTAAACTAAATGTGATACGCACTTTAGGACTAATTAAAAAAAAGTTAAAATATAAAAAAAGCTACAGTGTCCTATTTTCAGTGTAAGGGACATGGTTTGTGTAGTGTCTTGCGACTCGTCCATGAACTGGTTGAGGAGCAGTTATTATAGTAGATTTTCAGAGCTCCCATATAAGAATTTTTCTGTCCTTCAACAAATTTCTGGGACACGACGGTTCAATGGTTATTGTTTATTTTTTTTACTACCAGGATGTAACTCAAGACATTCAGATGACATTGCTGACCGACCGTTCCGTAGGAGGAAGCAGTCTGAAAGACGGAGCATTGGAGTTAATGGTAAAGTGGTTAAGTTTTCCACACAAAAATTGCAAAAATAATTCTCCCATTTATAAAATTCTACTTAACAATGGTCCTTCTGCTTCTTTTACTTTCACTTTCAATGTATTGGCTTTTCTGGCCTATTGGTACAGTCAAGAGCGGTACGGAATTTGACGGAATTTCGGACGGAATTTGTAACTCTAAATAAGTCCCTATTGAAACGTGTTGTATTCATTCCTATTAGTTCCGTCCGAGTTTTCAGAGGGCACCATGCGTTCCATTTGGTAATTTTTGCTCATTTTTCAGTCCAAATCTAAAGTAAACTAAATTACAACTCAGCTAAATAAATAATAATTAACTACAAATTAGTTTCATTTACTTTAGTTTAATTTTAGGCTGAAAACTGAGTAGAAATTGTCACATAAAACTCATGGCGCCCTCTATAAACTTAGATGCAGCTAACAGAAATAAATCTTAAGATGTTTCAGAAGGGGTCTCAAATTTTTCTCCCCAACCCTACAAATTCATTATACTGTAAATGAATGCTCTATTATTCCCGGGATGTTACGTAACTTATTATAAACCACTAGGATTTTGCTTTCAGATAATTGACTCCTTAAAATAAGTGAATACAAATCCATTTTTTCAGTTACATCGTCGTTTATTGCATGATGATGCCTTTGGTGTGGACGAGGCCCTGAACGAGCCTGGTTCTGACGGCAAGGGGCTAGTGGTTAGGGGAAAGACTTTCCTTCATGTTGGTAAAATCTCCACTTCAGCCGCTGTCCATAGGGTCAAAGCGATGCAGCTTCTTCTGGCTCCTCATTTGGCCTTTGGAGTCTCCGATCTTCATCCTGACCAATATAAAAACAGCTTCCGAACAACTGTAAGTATAAGTTTGCAATGTTTTACACGGTTATGTTTGTTGTGGGGACGCACTTGGACTGAAACTTTTATTGACCATTTGTGCGAAAACTCTTAACGTTGAAGTATTTCATATTTTTATTGCCTGAAGTGTTGCAAAACTAGTTGACTACTTTACATTTATTTACACTTTTTAGGTGTATTAACAAAAGTTAAAATATTCACACGAAAATTGTGACAAAGTCCACATTGAATATGTATAACACTGCATTTTCATGTGGCCAATTTTTGTTAGGCTACTCAATACAAAGTACTTGTTTTACTAGCGTTTTATAATTATCTTTATTATTATTATTTGTAATTTTAAATCTGTGGTAAAAAGTTAAAACTAACGTCGAACCAATAAAACTTACGTGAGTCTTCCTGTTACGGATATTTAAAAAATCTGTAAGTCAGAGGCCATTAGGAATATCCCGCCTTTCCCTCCCTCTGGCCAGTCCGCCACTGTGAAAACAGGACATCATTCGCTTTGCTCACTCGTTCAATAGGAAACACCACCACAAATGCGCGTAATAAAATACTGTAATATATCGCACCCGGAAAGCAGCGAGGCTATGCGCGCCTCACATTCAATGTACCGTCCAGATTCCACCGTAAAAATTCCGTGTACAATCCAGATTACCGCTAAAGGTCAGTGACGACTCACTTTGTATTGTACTTCGCGATACGAGACGAGCCATCTCGATGTCCGTGCTTAGTATCTAACCGACAGCAATATGAAGAGCTGACTTGACGAATTGCGCAGTTACACGCCGCAATTTTTCGTATGAGCGCACACCTTTACGATAACATTTCACTGACGTCATTCACAGATCGTATACTATCGGGCGACGGTTTTTCGCTTAAGGACCTGTTTACAGGTTATCATACTTCCAACGGCGTATGTATATTCTGTTGAGCATAATACCTTTTGTACTTGCGCACTGCAAGTCTCCCACCAACATACATGAATTTCGCCGGATCAGAATTGAACAAATGTGCCTGGCTTTTGAGGAGATGTCGCTGACGTAAAACGGGTACCCCGTTTTTTGGCGACAACCGCATTAATTCGTTAAAAAATGGGTAATGTTTGATATGGCCCATGGGCGTTTAATAGGCAATTTAGCTACCTGTTTTTTTTTTTTTTTTTTTTTAGAAATAGGGTGGCCAGCAAAATGATGTGACACAGCTTTATTTTGAGATAGTATATGGGTACCACATCCTGTTGTCACGAATCTAGACACACGTTAGTGTGTTGCCGCCAAGTAACAGTAGAGGCATTGTAGACATCCAATTGTTAAAAGATTGATTGTTGATGTTAAAAAGGCAGCCTCACTAGCAGACATGGTTCTGTTAACTGTAAGCAACTAAAAGCATATTTTGTCATGTTGAGGATAAATCTCAGTGCGACAGAAATCTTTCAAATTGTGGAAAATGTAAGGGGAAGGTGCAGGGATAAAGGAAAAATAAAATTTAAAGGATGAGTGTTCACCATTCATAGAGAAAAAGTTGCGTCAATTACGTTGTTTTTATGATACTGTCTAGCTAGTGACTAATAACGTTTGCCCCATGTTAAATCCCGTAGACTCATTCCTCATGACTAGTGAACAATTGGGAAGGCCTATAAAGCTGAAAGTTTACACATGGATGCAATGTGATCTGAACATTGTCCGTTTGTTGGTTTGGGGCTTGTAGGGGTCAGGATAAATGTGTGGGAGGATTTTGAAATTAGGAACCACGAAATTTAAATTTCGTTTCTTTTCCATGTTGCAACGAAAGATTGCAAGCAACAATGGCTTGGACAATCAAGACTGGTTCTTAGATTTATTGTAAAAGCCTGGACGAACTAAAAACTGAACTGTAACGAAGGACAAAATAATAAGTCATACACATTGTTGTAGATTGCTTAAGAATAAAGGGATGAACGTTAGATGATGGTTACGTAACAATAATGCACCCTGTTTGCGGTCTGATGTAACGTCTAACTGGGCAATGGAAAATGGAAAAATTATCCATCTGAAAAGACGGAAAACTCCTTCAGAAAAAAAGGATTGCGATAAAGATAAGACGGTCTGACCTTTTGTACGTTCAGTCCTATGAAAGTTGTGATATCCACCCGAAACTAAAACTGGTATAAAAAAAGCCGCCGAGTCTCCCAAAAGGGTCGGCCTTTGAAGGGAATGATATCATTCAACCAGGGAAAGGCCGCCAAGGTTAATCCTATTAGCCAACTTAATCGCACCGAATAACATCGTAAAAACCGGCAAGCTGCGATTACAGTGGTTATTGAAGGACATTATTTCAAAATCTACACTAAAACTACAAAACGAACTATTTAACAAAATTGTTCACTGAATTTTTGGTGAAAAATTGTTCACCTTCGTCGGAGTGTTTACAGTTTTACCAAATAATAGGCTACTTCGGACGTTAAATGAAAATTTGAAGATTGCCACTGCTAGTAGCAATCTTCGAGTTTTCATTTAACTTTCAAACTATTAGTAGGCGCGATTAACCTTGGCGGCCTTTCCCTGGTTGAATGATATAACTACCTTCAGAGGCCGATCCTTTTTGGGAACTTGGCGGCTTCTTTTATACCAGTTTTGGTTGTGGGTGGATATATATTACAACACTGCTGACTTGATAGGGTGTTTGTACATTCCATGCTTTGACCCTGCTTTTGTTTAAATCGACTTTAATGTCAGGTTGCTTATAAGTTGCCATTAGATTGATGCAGTGGCCTGTTAAGGGTGTTTATAGTACCCAAAAAGTAACCTTCATTTTTCAGTGTTTATTTGGTAAGACAGTTTTTCTAGTGAACTGTGGTGAGTTTCTGCATTTTTTATTCGAGTTGGTGCATCTTATTACGATACGCGCTTTTGGCTGAGATATTCTTACAATACTGTAAGTTGACCTGCTATGCTTTATTGAAACACTGCTCTTATTTCCTCAGCCACTATCTTGACTCTGATAAGAGAAATAAATTCTTCAATGCAATGTTAATTATGCTCCCTCTTTTCAGTATTCTGCCCTCAAGTCTACACTTCCTGCCAATGTTCACATCTTGACTTTTGAACGGATCAACCAAACACACGCGATTTTGCGACTGGAACATTTCTTCGAACAAGGAGAAGACTCCACTTTATCCAAACCCGTAACGGTTGATGTCCCAGTGAGTACTGAAATGGGTGTATGGTTTGCTGTAAAGACAGATGTTATGACCTGTTTGTAAGGGTTGTGCACGTATCAGAAAGCTGTTCCAAGTAATTATCTAATGAGCCCATCGTTTGTTAAACATTGTGGTGACATAGGGTTGTCATTTGACTCATCACAAGCTATTGGCTTGGTAGGTAATTTGGATTTAACAATCAAAGTTAGCTGCCAATGGGAACTCAACACAGTTTAAATATTTTTAACGGGAAATATGGGGGAATATACTTGTGGGGTGGATAGGTTTTGGAGAATTTGGAGCTAGAGGAACTGTCTAATAAACAAGCTTGGGACACAATTGATAGTTTAGCCAATTGCACCTAGAGGCCGCTATGGGTTTCACTTGTGATTTGATCATCATTCCATACCATAGGTAAAATGATGTAGAAAAGCCTTCCTAAGTTCCTAAAGATGCTTACCTAATATTCGCTAATGAAAATTATTGGTCTAATTCTTTTTAAACACACAAAAGTGGCTACGGTAACTTATGAGAGTTCAAGGAATCACTTTGTATAACTTCCATCATTTAACACACAAATTCAGCTGTCAATGGAAACTCAACAAAGTTTAAATATTTTTAACGGAAAATATGGGGGAATATACTTGTGGGTTGGATAGGTTTTGGAGAATTTGGGGCTAGAGGAACTGTCTAATAAACACGCTTGGGACACAATTGATAGTTTAGCCAATTGCACCTAGAGGCCGCTATGGGTTTCACTTGTGATTTCATTATCATTCCATACCATAGGTAAAATGATGTAGAAAGGCCTTCCTAAGTTCGTAAAGATGCTTACGTAATAGTCGCTAATGCAAATTATTGGTCTAATTCTTTTTAAACACACAAAAGTGGCTACGGTAACTAATGAGAGTTCAAGGAATCACTATGTATAACTTCCATCATTTAACACACAATTTTGGCGGCTTTCCATCGTACTGCGCACAATCTTAAAAATGCAATACTAGAACTTACACAGTAGTGGCGAATTTTCGACAGTTCTGAAGGATTAGGTGTCGTTTTTATCGCGGTAAGGTGAACCGGAGAGTGTCGCATTTCTGGCGGCCTCATGAAGACAGTAGGAAGTGATAAATCAACACTTAAATCATTGCATTTTTGAGACTGTGCATAGTACAATGGAAAACCACAGAAATTGTGAATTTGACTCTCAAAGTAAACAAAGTCGTTTTGGTGTTTTTAACGCACAGTCTAAAAAATACAGAAATACTAGAATCCAAGTCTATTTCGGTGCAAATTTTCGACCGTTTTGAAATAAAAATTTTGTTTTTGGGCCCGGAGACACTTTATTACGCCACTGCATAGCTGATGAAAGACAGACAGACATAAGGACACGATGAAAGGTGCTTTTGCACTGCTTCACACCAAACAGCCCTAAAGTATTGGTACCCTTCCCGGCGAGTTGGCTGAGTGAAAATCCCCTTCCAGCAGCCCGCCACAGTCAACCCCTGAATAGGTGAATCACTAGGGAATGCAGAGCCACAAATACCTAAATAGTATAAATTGTAGCTTCGCTTATTCAACTTTATAATTTCCTTTTGCACCCATAAAAATTTCAGTCTTTTATAACGTTTAGTATACAGACATATTCGTGAATTAATGACCACTTTTTATTTGGGTTTTGGGAAAACGGAGGGTGGAGTTGGATATAACTACGACATACTTTTAGTAAGTGTGTGGCTACGTCGCCATTTTGGTCATGGAGACGATTCACACATACGAGACTCACACCATGCACCTTTTACTAATCTGGAAATGCATGGAATATTGCTACAATCATTCTCTTTATTTCAGAACCTATTTTTCAATTTTACGATCACCTCTATGCAAGAGATGATGTTAGGTGCCAATTTACTACAGAAAGACAGCAAGCGCTTACAGTGGACTATGGATTCCAATGACATCGCCGATTTACGACCAAAACGTATGAGAAAAGGTAAAACAATTAATCAGACTTACTGAACTTAAAATGAGTGCAGACTGAATCCATGTTTGATTATTAATATTGCATGCGTGCTAAGTTACGTGTGTTACAATTTTTTGACAAATGACGATAATTTTAATTGACTGGTTGATTGATCATTCATGTGGTAATATACCATAAAAATATGTATGTACGTACGTCATAAGATTATAATAACAAAAACAAACCAGTTAACCCGCTGAACGTCTGAAGTGGTCTTTGAAAGTGAGCGTAGGTCGTTTCTACGTGTGTGTGGAAGGTCACTCTCACAGGGAATACAATCATTTTCATTGCTAAAACTCCTAGTAAGGATCCAGTTTAGTCCGGTTTATCCGTACAAGCTATGAGGGACGAGCTGCTATAGATAACCCGACTCAATTTTGACACTTACTACGCGATGAAGTACTAAGGTATTTTCCATAAGTGCTTTTAAATTATTTCTGCTCACCGGGGGTAAAATAAGGATAAGGCACCATAAGGCAGGCACCAATTAACAAACGACGACGACGACCACGCCACCATCACCAGCCAAGAGTGATTTCTTGGCGTATTGGGTAGAATTTTACAAATTTCCCCAACAAAAAAACCTACCCATTATGGCAAGAAATCACTCTTGGCTGGTAGTTGCGCCGTCATCGTCTCTTGAACTGGCACCTTATTTTACCAGTTACCAGTGAACAGAAATACCTTAATTACTACATCATATTCATTTAAGTTTCATTACGCAATACCAAAAGTGTTCCACTTTTTTCAAAACAGCTAATTTTCGAATGCCTGTACTGGCATTCTTCTCTGGCTTGGGCTGCGTAACAAAACGTAAGCGAATATGAACAGAAACCATACCATCGGTATTTAAAGTTACTACATCACGAAATTGGGTTTGTACGTCAAAATTCAGTCGGTTTATTTATAGCAGCTCACCTTTATCCATACAGCTGTAGCTTGTATGGATAAATTGGACCCTTTACATCAATGAAATGAATTCTAGTGCAAAAGGGGCTAGAGAATGTTCAGAAATGCCCACTGTTCCCATAGCTGCTGAAGTAGCTTAGCAGTCTCTCATTGTGTCCTGGCCAATAGGAATTGCACAGATATTCCCAATCTGATCAAGAGTAATGCACAAGAGTGATAATTAACTGAATTGGGTTTAAGCACCAACTTGCAGTCGATTTATATTTTTCTTTTATTTTCAGAAGACGAATGGACGGATGAACCCAGACAAATTCAACTGAATCCAATGGAAATCAAAACATTTATTATTACGTATCAAAAACCACCTCAAGATACGCCGAGAGTTTAAAACAGAGTATTTAAATTAAAATGTAATGAATTTCAATTGTGTTTTGTAAATTAACTACATAATAAATTTATTTTGAAAAGACTTTTTTTAAAAATTGGTGTTATTGGCCATTATTTTAAAACACGAGGTACTTAAATGAACGTTTCGTAGCCAGCATATTTTATATTTATATCAAGATGGTGCTAGCGGAAGGTAAATATCTCAGGAGCTTATTGGAGATTAGGCACAAAAAGTGTTAGAAAGTATTAAGTTCTCTTTCAGTGTTTGATGAATTAAAGCATCCAACTGTAAGACTAAGTGCTGTTAAGTCCAAAGAGCCTTGTAAAATACAGGGTGTTCGGAAATTGGTGTCAAATATTTTGAGGGTCCGCTGTGTGATCAAAGATAAGAAGAAAAAGTCCTATAAACATGGGTCCGGAAATGCACCAGTCTTTAGTTACAGCCCCCCC
>JAHWFP010206445.1:0-22986 GCA_023313725.1 Lithobius niger | reverse complement strand
GCAATAATAATAATTCCCAATCACCATGAAAATTATTTTTTCAACGTACTCTTATAAATAAATAAAAATTAATAAGCTTGTGTCATTTAAATGTTTACCTAGTGGTAAAACATGTCAACATTTAAAAAATTTTGTTTAATATTAATTGTAAAAAGTTAATGAAATCATGAATATTGGGGGTGGGCGGCCCCCTCCCTCCCTCCAGCCCAGCCAGGGCCGGCTAAATTTTGTTTCTATTGCCTACTAGAAAATATACATTACATGTTAATTTTTGCATTCCTTTCCAAAATGTTATTATTCTCCAAGATTTTTTGTTTAGTTGTTTAGAGCTGGCAAGCTACATAACTCAAGTGTGCAAACCTGAAAGTCTGCCTTCTTTCTTTCCTCTCAATGTGTCATGGTGGTGACTCAAGAGGGAAGGCAGGGGTGGTACAGGTAATGTACATTTCTCATTAGGCAACAAAAACAAAATTCAGCCAGCGTGTTTCTATGTGCCGTTCGAAAATAAACATTACCTGTTAATTTTGGATTAACAGAAGACCTAATCAATACAGGTGATGAGCACCACCTTGACGAGTATGGGTTACGAGCTGCCCCCCCCCCCCCCAAAAAAAAAAATAATTTCAAACTTCGCACTGTGTTGAAGACAGATGAGACAGGACGAAATGAAGTCAGTCCTGAGATGGTGGGGGTCTCAATCTGCTGCTTGGTGCTTAAGGGGTTTGACAACATATCAGGGCGCTTGGGGACTTCCAGGTGATGTGGTCGTTTGGCTCATTTGGTGATTTTTGTGAGTTGATGTGATGTGAAAACTTAGAAGTACTTATCCAAGACGCGGCTGCGAGGGTTTTTAAGAACCGTGATGTTGTTGTGGAAAACGTCTGATGTTAAGAAAGTCTCAGTTCTTGTCCCGTTTCCCTGATGTTGTTTTTCAGCATTGTCGATAACCAAAGTTTCGTTTACGATTACGATAACTATTGATGAAAGTTCCGTTCATTCTTGCGGAAGTGTTACCGAAGTCTCTCTTGAAGGGAAAAGGAGGTTGATTTCGTCCTTCGCGGAATTCATTGTTGCCCGTCCTTTTAAAAGCGTTGAGCTCGTTCAGGACCGGGGAGACGTAACTGCAAGTCCGTAACTAATTTTGTTTGAAATGCAGGAAAACCGGCGAGTTCAAAACGACTTAAGAGTCTTGCTCTGAAAGAGGGTGTAGGTCTTGAAGTGAGGGAAGAACATCCGGAAGCTGGGTAGATGGGCAGGGCTTGAACTTCGCAGCCATGCAGGTTTGTGGCCTGCATCTTCAGAAATGTTGCTTTGTGGGTGAGCGGTTGATGTTGTTGATTTACAGAGTGGTTTGTAAAGTTTTTCCCGTTAGAGAAAACGAGACAATTGATAGGTCTCAGACAGGGAGAAATATCAGGGATTGATGAACGAGGGCGTGTGAAGATCATCAGGGTGAATGGACTTTCCAGAATAAAGAGCTAATCGAAGGACGAGTTTCGTAGATTCTTCTAGGTTATCATTGAAAACACCAGAAAAGTGGTTCAGGAGGTTGGTTATAGGAGAATCGATACGCATGATTTTTTTTCCCCCGTTACATCAACGAAGATCAAGTTTTAGTGGCTGTTAAAAAATCCTGTTGGTTAATTCGGTGAGGACTTTACTTGCGGTTATGATGGCTTGTTAATGAGAATTCCTGGTTCTTTAATGAGTGTTGAGGGCACTTTATTTCAAAGGTGGTGATGGTTTCCCTGGTTTCTTGAAAATCTACAGCGCTGTACCGAAATCCATTTTGGCCTCGGCAGTTAGGGATTTCGATTTCGGGTGGGTTCGAAGTAGCAAGGGTTTGCCAAACCTTCACCGAAGGGCTAAAATAATCATGCTTCACGGCTGGGAGGAGGAGGGACTGTGTCAAGCTTTAAAGGTTCGCTTATCCCGAGGAGTAATCCTACGTTGTGCAGGAGCGTCGTTAACAGAGTTGTTGACTGGCCTAAAGCCAAAGCCAGTGGAAAGTCCTCAGTTCTTGATGGGCTCATAATCAGTCGGGGAAGGCTTGTGAAGGAAGAAGTCTGGGACGACGTCTTCGACCGTTTTGAGGAGGTTCAAAAGCAGGATCCCTGATGTACCTTGTTCATATTCCAAGGATTCATCAAAATGGGCATGACGTGAGACGTCATTCTGGCTGTGATGGTTTGTTGAATGTCAGGATGAAAAATTGGAGTTGTGGTGGTCAGAGTTGAGTGCGGATGCCGTGGCCAACTCGCTATCTGTGTCAGGAGCAGCTGGCCGACATCGCCGAAAGTCAGCAGGGAGTTGTGAGTGGTGGTCTTGCCACATTGAAGGCCGGCAAACGACGGGATTATAGACTGATGATGCCGACCGTTTGCTGTTAGAGGAACAGCGACATCCTTGTGGTTGCAGCCGAAAGAAGGAGCGACGCCGTTTGTGTGTGGAATTGGCTGATGAGGACGTGATCCAGTTAAAGGTGTAGGAGTGGGAGGCGCTGGTTGAGACGAACGGTCTTCACAGTTTCTTATGCTTGAAGTCACGGATCGCTCAGTCCATTACACCAATAGTACATGGATTTTCTTTGAGGTAAGAGGTTCACTGTGAGGCGGCGAAGGAGGACCAGAAGGCGGAGTGCTTGAGCAGTGTGAGGATCGAGATGAAAGATCGAGTGTAAGTCCGGCTGGGAAGTGTTGAAGGTTGGGGCCAAGCCTTTGAAATCTTGGTCTTTGATGTTTGCAGAACCATGGATTTGGAGGGTGAAGGACATCTTCGTGGGTTGACCGTGAGGGGGTGTGGAAGCAGCAATCAGGTCGGAACGAAGGAGGCACTTCCGAAAGAGACATGTCCGAAAGTGATTTTGGTGGGGTAGGCGGAGGGCCGACAACAACATAAGGGTCTGTGGACGGAGGGATGGCCAGTAAAGGAGAAGTCTTCTTCGGTGATGGTTCCCTCGGTGTCCTTTTAGATTTTGCCATTGGACGAAAGTGTCTTCAAGCCGGTGAAACAGTGGAAAACTTGAGAGGAATGGAAAACCGATAGCTTGTCCACGTAGTGGTTGCTCGAGAAGAAAACATTACAACCTGTCCAGTGGTTGTCTCTCCTGCTGTGCTTGCTGCTTTCGTTGTACATCAGCAGCATGGTTGTTCATGTCAGGCTGATGGTGGTTCGTTATTTCATTCGGTGTGAAGACTGGTTTCGTTTCCACGTTGGCAGCATGATGTGCATGTTGAGAGCCATGAGAGTCATGTCTTTCGGATTTGAAGTGGCTAACGTTGTCAGGAAGGTGGAATCCTACCAGCGTTTTCCCGAGTTGGTGCTGGTGAAGTGGCAGTCTTTGCTGGGCGGAGGCGGTGAGTCCAATGGCGTCGGTCCTCTTCAATTGTTAAACGGTGGCAGTGAAGGTGATTAGATGGCGTAGAGTGAATGTACGACTGGTGAACAACTTGAAAATCATACGCTGGTGAAAAAAGCTGCAATGGAAGGGCGCCCGAAATAGCGTATCAGAACTCGGATTTTTGCCGCAAAACCAGAAGGATGTTTAGCAGAACTGCAACCGGCTTATTACACCACTTCAGAGATCGGCGATTCGGAAAAATACAAATGCATGCGTCGGGCAACATGCTGATTGGTTGATGTTGTGTTGACTTGTTTCTGACTGGTCTACGTCTTTTGCCATCATTGAGTGGCCACTTTTGTGAAGGTGAAGGCCGCAGAATCGATGACAGCGGTTGAGCACAGAATTTTCTTCTTTTGGTGAGACTGAAGTGGCGAGGTTCGAAACCTGGGGGGGGGGCTTCTGCTTACCCAGGCAAAAACTGCTCTCTTTCGACGAAAGGGAACAATTTTAACAGAGGGAAGCAAAGGAACAGAAGGCAGTGCTGAAAACCCCCGCACGATGGTGCCAACTTGCTGTCGTTTCAAGGTTGGTGAAGCATGGAAGGAGGGCGGCTTTTGGTTGAAGAGGAAGCTGCCCGAAAGAGAGAGCACCGGTCTATGACGATCCCAGAAGATAGTAGTGATGTCAGCGGCCATATGATGCTTGTATTCTTTGACATTAATAAGCCTTTTGTGAATGTCCGAAAGGTTGGTCCAAGGTGGCTATGATGACAGGTCAACGTCGTCTGTCTTGCTTTTCTTCGTTGATATCTTGTGGTCTTTCTTGACGGGACGGGTGACACAAGACGGCCTTGGAGAAAAGTCGAGGGCGCGTGAAGGTCTTGCTTGTTTTCATTGGCTTCTGTTGGCAACAGAAGCCTTGTTGGGTCTTGTACTTTAATCAGCTTTCTTTTCTTCTTCTTCGAGTTCCTGTGTACGCTTTCAGTGGGACGAAAGGGGGGGGGGGGACCCAGGGCGGCCAAAACAGCAAAGTGGGGCCGTGTGATGGTCCTGTTGTTTCCTTCGGCTTGCATTCAGCCATTCGTGATGGAGCGAAAGAGAGAACCTGGCTGGGGCCGGGAAGAACGGGGCGAGGACGATGGGCCGACAACAGCAGCGGGGCTGGGTCCAAAACCGAAGGATTGATCAGCGTGTTGGTTGTGATTGCCGCTGGAAGCAGACAGATGAATGGACGAACGACGGCCAGGTGAACTGTGAGCAGATGGAGATGGCAGCGAAGCTTAATGAAAAGCTGAGCCGTGCGGAGATGCCGGTGACGATGGAACAGAAGGAGGTACCGAAGGTCCGGGAGACGAAGTTGACAGGCCGGTGCAAACGGCAGGCTGCAGAAGGAGGGTCTTTCAAGGGGTAACATCCTTCAGCACGTCGTCAACTTCTGCTATCTTTCGGTCTTGACGTCGGTAAGCAGGTTTGCTTCTCCTGACGAATGCGGCGAAAGGATGAAAGGAAAAACGAAGGCGTGTTAACACCTGGAGCGCTAGTGGAAAAAAAGACGACAGCCTTTCGGGTGTGTTGCTTTTATAGGAAGATTGTGTGCATGCGCACATGAGTTATGCAGCTGGCCAGCAGCTCTCAACAACTAAAACACCTCTAGGAAAGACAAAATCCTGGAAAGGAATGCAAAAATTAACAGGTAACGATATCTCCGAACGGCACACAGAAAAAAAATTTGTTAACAAAATTAAACCCTTCTCCCCCCAACACAAATGAATTTTATTGAAGTTAAATGAAAATTATTTACAGATTTAAACGCACATAGACTAGGATATCAGGTAGTTGCGTCTGGTTTGGAAGTTGGTTAACCATTTCTGACTTTTATCGGTTTATTGTTTGTGGCTACACCGATTTAGTCCAAGATGCAAATATGCCAAGCAGCCGACTGGCAGTTTCTCCAACAAAATGAATCTGGGACACGTCACATTCGGCAGGGGTGAATTTTGATGCCTTTCTCCAGAAATACAAAGTTCAAAGGTGAAAATATTGCCAACTGACGGATGCAATGGCAAAACTTCCACACTAGTATTAAATCATGCTTTAAATGCAGTTAACCTTGTAAGTTATCTTGTAACAATCTGCCTGTTATTCCCCTTTCTCAAAGCATTTTTATGCTGTTGAGGCAATCGGAACTGGTATCGACATTTTAGCGGTTTTGCAATTCAAAGTTCACACTTCACCACTAATAAATGAACAATGATAACTCTGTCCACTTGAATTTTCGTTGGAATAATGCAGCGTCCACCTTCATCAGAAGTCCAGGCAAAAAACGAAGTACTAGACGAGGTTTACATTGCTTCAGGCTGTGTCAGAATCAATATTTGAATTCGAACTTACTGCATTTTCCGTTGGACCACTGATCTTTATTGCGCGCTCTAACTCTGATTTCCATTGCCTGCTGAGATTTTTGGCGAGCTCTGGTCTCACTAGTCGGTCGATGGTCGGACAGGATGGATGGTCAATGTTCATGAGTGCTGCACCATGCTTTTGAAATTGTTAGATGGCAAGGGATTCAATTTGATTATGGTGAAGTGTAGGCTACATTATCGTAAATGCTTTTATAATAGCCAGGTTTAATTAGTTCAATTTAAATACAGCCTAGGTAAGAAACTTTTGGTCTACACTCTGTTTTGGTCTGCAGAAATGATTCACTTTAAAACCTCACTTACTACAGAAGGTAAAAGTTTAACCAGGTTCATTACCAGTTAAACACGAACATTGTGACACTCGACACATGACAAATGTAATTACGGGTCACTAATACTATTGGACTAAGTTAATACACTACAGCATCACCAATTTGTAATTTTTTCTATTGCATTTTTTATAATTTGACTGAGAAAAAAATGCGTTTCAGGCTCCTTGCTGGGCACTACTTTCCATCTCAAACAAAAAAAACCCACAAAAACAAGAGCGTCAATTTTACTGTCAATCCAATTTTTATCCTATCAACAAAAATCCCCAACAAACAACCAGAATAAGAAAAGAAAAAGGCCTAGTCAAAGTATAACGCACTTCCATCAAGTTCACATTTTTCCTCTTCCATGCAAGCCGAGGTTAGTGAAATCATTTTATCTTTACCCAACCGGCTTCCAGTGGTCGTCTAATAGCTCATCCCTGCTACCTATTCATGCATTTTGCAGAAGAAGCTTCTACACTTCAGTCACTCACAACAGTTTTGGATAACGTCGTACATCTCAAAAATCAAAATGGCTCCAAACAAAAATGTGTTGTTTTTCGAGCACAGACAAGACTCTTTTTTTGAGATCTTGAAATGTTCAAAGCAACTGGAGATCCTGAAAAGCTGGGATGAGCACACTGAAACAAGCCTAACGTTTAGCAAGGGTGTGCGATACTATCCAATTTCAATAGAGAGAATTTAAAAATGGGTATTGATGGTATCAAAAAGTATCAAACAATTTTTTTTTAGTATCGTATCGACGTAGTATCGTTAACAGCGACGAGATTTAAACAACACTAGACCTACCTTTAATCATTATGAAGTTGTTAAAAGACTTAAATATACCGAGTTTTCCTTTAACCACTTCGTCGGTTACCATCCAACCTTTACGAATGTGAATTGTGTGGCACTCGCCATTTGGCCAGTAGACATTAAAATTCATTCGCCATGCAGACACAATTTTCGCAGTTGTGCTGCTACTAAATGATCAAATATTGTTTGCAATAATCTGACACACCAATCAGGTAAAGAGCCTAGTAGCAGTATTCCATGCTTGGGAGAAAGGCCTTTTTAATTCTGCATGCAACACTGCAAACCGCTTATTTGTAGCTAGTATGGTTCCGAGATATAATTTGAGCATTAGGGTTAGTTAATCAGTTGCCATTTTTACAAGAAGGGCTAAAAATCAAATCGCCAATTGCTGAATTTCCTTCGCCATTTGGAGAGTGGCGACCGGCATTGACGAATGTTGTTACCTTCCATGAAGTTTCTTAATTGTCGAAATATCAGTATTGAAAAGAATATCGGCATCTAAAAAAGTATCGCATCGAGAGAGTATCACTCAGTATCGAGCAAGTATCGGGATACTAATACTTGGAATAATAAGGTATTGGTATCAAGTTGAAAAACCTGGTATCACACACCCCTGAACGTTTAGGATATATTTTTTTTCAATTGCTACGTAGTTGTAAATTTTCCATAACACATTCTTGTGGTATAGGCCAACTTTATTACTTCTATAAACTGCACTATTTTTTTGGTTTATAATGATAGAAACTTGGTTATATGAAATTTTCCAAACACCCATTAAACCCAACTAGTTTCGATAATCAAGGTTCTAGTGTAACCTACAGATCTTTTTTCATGGCCTAGGTAGGGGTGTACGAATAGAATAATTATGAGTTGAGCCGAGTTTGCAGCAGAAGCGTCAAGTATTGAGCCGAGTTCAAGTATTTAGTGAACATAGTTTGTAGGCAGTTTCTCTTAAAGGGCAAATACATCCACTTTGACATGCATGTTTGACTTTTGGATCACTTACACAATAACTAAACACAAGAATTTCGGTAAGAATACGTTACGTACGTCCGATATAACAATTTAATTACTGCATCACCAAAACACATCACGAAGGTCGCCATTGTTTTGCTGGAACGCGCAGAAATTAATGCCGGCAGACGGATCTCTTCGATTTCGACTCATAGCCGATTGAGATAGCTGTATTGACTGTGAGGAGTCACGCACTGACGGCCTTAGCTGGCCACTACACTGCCGGCCAGCTAAGGCCGTCAGACGCTTGAGCTCCTCACAGTCAATACAGCTATCTCGCATCTGATGTTGGAATCCATAGTTGGAATGGATGCGGCTGCGAGTCGAAATCGAAAAGTGACATCTGTCGGCATTAATTTCTGAGCGTTCCAGCAAAACAATGGCGAACTCCGTGTCGTGTTTTGGTGATGCAGTAATGAAATTGTTATATCGGACGTAAGTAACGTATTCTTACCGGAATTCTTGTGTTTAGTTATTGTGTAAGTGATCCAAAAGTGAAACCCGGATGTCAAAATGGATGTAATTGCCCTTTAAAACTGTTAAGATAATAACAACTGACTGGGTCGATCATGGTTTTCCACTTTTTTTGGATATAACTTACAAATGGTTCGAGCTAGTGACTTTTAATTCACACCACTGGAAAGCTCTCGTCGAGACGATGAATTTAATATTGCAAAAGAGAAAAAATACATATTACCACAAAAGGAGAACAATCTTCACAATTCTGCTTACATTTTCGGTAGATTAGCCGAACCTTCAACAGAAGTCCGCACGCAAATCAGCACAAACTTCCTTCACATAACGTAGAGAATGCGTTCATCATGAGCCACGCACATAAGACAGGTCACCACTGATTAGTGGTGACCTGTCTCACGCGCTTTGTTCAAAATGAACGCCGTGGTCACGTGATGTGAAGGAATTTTGTGCTGTTTTGCGTGCGGACCTCTGGTGAAGGTGGTTGGCTAATCCGTAAACATTTAAGCAGAACTATGAAGAGTGTTCTTCTTTTGTGGTAATGTGTGTTTTTTCCCTTTTATAATACCAGAATATTGCCACTGTAGTCGCCAGTTGCCGGTCTTTTCTTCGAGTTTGGTATATTGGAATGTCAAAACCGGTCAAAATTGGTGGAGCTATCACATTTTCACTGGATTCCAACATGGATGCGAGCAACTATGTAAGTACAAGTTGCATACTCGGCTTGGGTAGAATTTTTCTAGCATCGCACATCTCTACCTTACACTTGTATATAACGTGCATGAAAAGAGTTCAGTATCCTGGTAACGTAGTTACCGGGTAATTTCGCGTTAGATGACCAACTAGCCAGTAGGAGCCTAAAGAAAAAATAGTGGCAAAACCAAAATTAAGTGTCAAACTTCGATCCATGTAACATATAAAGAGTCGCAGCTTTTTATCATCACACAAATAGCCCAGAACAACTTCTTGACAACAACGCTCTTGAATGTCAATCTAGTAGCAGTCGCCACTTGGCCAGTAGAGCTTAGAACGCAATCCCCATTTCACAATTTCCACTCGCCTTATACCCACATCTTGCATGATACATAAATAAATTTGAGCATACCGCCGCAAACCGTTCGTCTCTAACTTAAACGGTTCCCGAGATATCCCTCTTTGAGTGGGATACTCTGCAGCTAGTCGCCATTTTGGCGAGTAAGGGTAAATTCCAAGTCGCCAACTGTTGAGTTCCATTCGCCAAATGGCGAGTGGCGACCGACATTGGAGAGGGTTGCTTGACAAGTATTAACCTAACTGGGGAAAAATAATGGCAAGGTGTGCACATGCAGGAAAAACAGAGTAGCTGGAAATCCAACGTTCTGTCACGTCTTAACTTGACTGGGGAAAAATATCGGCAAGGTGCACACACGCACGAAAAACAAAGTGTAGCAGGAAAACCAACCTTCTGTCACGTCATAGGCCTGGAGGTTGGAGCAGTGTTAAAATGAAGATTTAGTTGACTTTGATGTCTGTAATTTCGGGTGAAAATCAGGGAGTTTTAGTTATTTTAAGGACTTTTCTACTTAAAATAAAGAATTAGCATTTGTTTTTTTTTTCATTTAATGTCCGCTCCACACGAACCCCACTTTTGTCTTGCCCTGGTGCACCATCCCGATAACATAAATTGTGGTGCGATCATGGTCACATGGAGCCACAATGTGTTAAATTGACCGTTATGGGCTACGGCATGTTTGAACACATGAACCTGCCACCCCAGACCGAGAGAGGAGAACTTTGAGGTTTCCTTACAAGACAGATTCGAACTTTTTGCATAAATGGTATGTATACTAAACAAATGAAATTATTTACAGTTAGGCCTACGATTAAAGCTTACACTGTCTCCACAAATTGTTTTTCTTGTCGTATTGTTCTTCAAAAGATGCTTGTAGGCAGTTCAATTTCTGATAACAAACTCTTGGGAATTGGCCCACTTCTTTGTGCATCCTTGTTCTCAGGAATGATTTCACTAACCAGCTGTCTCAATTCTAATCGGCCTACATCTCCACGAAGAGTCAACAATGCAGACAGGTGATCTTGTGTCATGTCTGGATACTTGCGAACCAATCCGCTCAACTCCAGCGATAGAATTTCCGTATCCCTCACCTTCAGCACCTCAGCAAAACGGACCAGGATGTCATACGGGGAATCGACTTTCAATATCGCAGGTGCCAACCTTTTCATCAAGCTGAGCAACTGTTCCGATTCCTTGAGGATTTTCTCTGCACCTTCCTTTCGCTCTTCGAAATTACGGAAGGCAATTCTCTTCGTGAGGATTGAAAATACGTAGCCTTTGACAATACGATGCTGGGCTTTACCCATGATGTAATCAAAATTCTTTGGTCGTAGATGCTGGTAGTCTTGACAATAATCTTCCAGCGTGACACATATTGTGTCCATGGGGGCACTGCTACCGAGCCATTTTCTCGTCATCAAATCTTGAAAATGAGGTTCCAAATCGATGAACATTTCATCTAACAACAGGACTGCTGTCTCATCCCGTAAGAAATGAAATGCCGTCACCATCGTCTCAAACTGCTTAGCTGCGTCATTGTCGTGCGTGCCTGGCTTCCAGCAACGATTCTTCAACTGGTGAGAAAGTTCCACAAAATGGAGGCAGTTATTAACAATGGCTACCATGTACTGGGTGAAAAACTTGATTCGTGTTCGGTCTTCAAAGTACTTCTGCTTGAAACCTATCGTTGCCGAACGATACAATCTGCCAAAATACGTAATCTGAACCATGCTCAGGAGCAAAGCTTTGGCTACAAGGTCGGGCCCAATTGTTTTGGCCACTTGAAGGTTTTGGTCAACCATCTGAAAAACGATGACGGGTAAAGCAGTGTGGTAGAAACCTTCCCCGTCAGATTCCGGCTCCAAGTCGCGTTGCCAATCTTGCATCTCGGACTCCATGGTCTTTTTCATCCAAGTTTGGTAGTTTTGTTCCATGGTCTTCAGATATTTCTGCTGCAAGCTATCAACTGTGCTGTTGTCAAGTAGCGGTCCAACTTTGTTGATATCAATGTTAAGTTCGGGATGTTTGAGCAGTTCGGGTCCTTCGTAAGTATTTAACCATGTCAAGATGGTAACATCTTCATTATTTTCCAGCCCCCTAGCGTAAACATCAAGCAGGTGCCTGGAAAGACAATGGTGATACATGGTGACAAACTTGTTGACTATGTCGTAGCTTGGCGGAAAACAAGGAACACACAGCGTTTTGACAACGCGCAGATCCTCCAAAATCAAAATACGAGTAACTTCTAAGTGGCGGACAAGCCACATGGGGTTATCTTCTCGGTCTTCGAATTGGTTTCCCTCGATGCGCTCCTGAACGGCTTCCTCGAGCACCAGAAAAGCCTTTTGTCGCCACTGTTTGGGCCGTCCCGGCGCCATAAAACCAGTCTGTTTGTGGTGCTTAATAGCTTCCTGATCTGCTTTTTCTTCTCGTTCAATAATGCGAACGACGGTAACGATGACCGTCGGCTCCTGACGAACGGTATTCAACGTCCGCTTCAGCACCAACCAAAGCTGCTTGGAAAGCATGTCCGACAGTTTCTCGACGTCGGCAAAGTAATGCTTCAGCATGTTACGATCAGTAACACTTTGATTGGGCAGCTTGTGCAGCTCAAACAGGAGGTCGTCTCGAGAATTTTCCAAATCGGACAGGCACTTGTGAGCGTGAAGAAGCTTGCCGTCATTAATCCATGTCTGGGTCTTTTCCACACTTTCGGGCACGGTGAAAATGTGCTTCAAGTTTTCCATGGCCGCAGCATACTGACTATGTTTTATATTTTCCTCTCGTACATACCCCAATTTCTCCGACAACTCTGGTATACCTTTTAGGTTTTCTTCGATAGACTGCAGATTTTCTTTTATTTCGTGAATATCAACTAACGCAGTCTGCAGTTGATTCAACCCTGACCGGACCCCATCTAACTGTGATTGCATGGCAGTTTTTAACATCGCCTCAACGGACGCTTTCTTTCGGCTTACCCTTCGCTTATACTGTTCTACTTTTTCCAACTGATCCGGTCGCTGCAAAATGTTGGCGATATGTTTGGCCGCCGTCATCTTGGCTTCGGCCTCCAACTGTTCCACATCCATTTTGAAATTACAGTTGAATGAAAACTATAGTAACGTATCCCTTACTTCTAAATATCACGATACGACACAAATTGTTCCATACACGCCTCTCAAAACACAACTCCCAGTACTCAGAGTAAATACATCAACGCCCTTCCGTTTGTTGAATTGCTTGGTTATTTGGTGGAGCTCCAGTAATAAAGCTGACGACCCCAGAAACTCAAAAACCTAGACACCACACCCAACCGAAGAAGAAGTTGCGGTCGGCTAACGGAAAAAAAATACCCTTCAGCTTTGATAAAATGGTATTTAATTTACTTATTTAATTTGACATTTGTCGACAGTATCCATACAGATAACCAGTGAGTTAGTGAATTACATAGGACTTCCACAGTCCGCAGTGGCGCTGTTACTCTGTGGAGATTTGAGCGACCCGCGCGCGACCATTATCGAGGCAGAAAAGGCTGGTCGGTAGCAGGTCGGCAGTAAGGTGTTAATCTTGTGCTGCCTATAATTGTACGGAAAGGCAGAAAAAAAAACCCGCCGGAATTACTTTCATGAGTAAATTAATTCTCCCTGACATAGTTTTAATGGCCACTTTCATAAACTCATTGAACAACTCAGGTCCATCTCATCGCAGTTGGTGAGAGTGGCTTAATGCTTTTGCTTCAACCAGGAGCCAATAAAACGAGCCAACATGTTCATTTGTTCCTGCTTCAACTCAGCGCTGAAGCCCCTCTCATCAGCTGCGATGAGGTGGGCCTTTTTTTTTTCGATGGGGCTGAGTTTTTCGATGAGTTTATGAAAGTTCCCATTAACGACTCACGTTAGATTTAGAACGTTACCAGATTTAAAATGAAGAAAATTAAACGCAGTATAAAAAAGGAAAATAATCCTTTGTCGTTGGACTTAGTTCCCCCACCGTCCCTGTAGGTCTTTCTCTTCGTTTTTGACTTTCCGAACCGCAGGTCGCGCCTCCCTCCACGGAACCCCCCACCTTCCTACAGTTGTAATAAATAGGCGTACGGCCGAGTGTAGCCTAGAAGTGATAAACATGAGTACCAGGGAAAGAGACATTTTATTCTTTGATCGGAGATTGGATTTATCAGGGTGGCGTTCTGCCTGGAAAACCGGGAAAATTCATGAAATTGACCAAGTCTGGAAAATTCAGGGAATATGAAAACATATTTACCGAAAATCAGGGAATTTGAACATTTTCCGGAAAATCTCTCACCTAGGTAATTTCGATTTAATTTTTTACTTCTAAAACCTTCACTTTATTTCAGTTGAAACTTCATTTCCTTTTTGTTTCATTTCTGATAAAGCACAAAATTCCCTGTGCTTAAGTAATATGGGACCTTACGTGTTAACTGAGTTTTCAGTTTGGCCTTTTCTTGTTCTTTACCAATAAATACCAGTTAGGGCAGTACAATTTTTGATTTAGCAAAGCAATGTGATATAGTTATTGCGATTTGAGTGACATATGAAAAAAAAAGTTTAGTCCTGTACTGCACCTTCCTTCGACCAAAAAAAATCAGGGAAAATTGTTAGTATTGATCTGGAAAATCAATACTAACAATTCATCATGAAACTTTTGAACGCCACCCTGTTTATACACATCGTTAGTCATCTGACTGAAGCAGATGACTAGTTAATTAATGGTATGTACCCAGCATGGGTGCCCACAGAGGGGCACTGTGAGCTGTGAGGAGCAGACACAATCAATGCTGTTTTTTGCAATAACTTTTCCAAGACTGACAATAACGTACCGTTACCTACTGTTGAAACATTGGTGAGCGATGAGATTAATGATATTGTGGTGTCGTATGGTGGGATTCTAAAACTGATCAATGATCTTGATGATTCTAAATCACCAGGTCCTGGTGGGCTGGCAGTGCCCATTCTTAAACTTTCGGCGGAAGTTACTGCTAAGTACCTAACAATTATTTTCAACAAATCCATCAGCATCGGATATGTGCCACTAAAATGCGACAGTTGTCCCATTGCACAAGAAGGGAGACAAACAAGACCCAAACAACTACAGACCCATTTCTCTTACATCCAACCTCTGTAAAATGCTGGAACACGTTATTGTGAAACATTGCTTTGAATACCTGCTAAGAGAAAACATTCTTCGTGCTAACCAATTCGGTTTTAGAGAGGGTGCCTCGACTGATCTACTTTTGGTGGAGCTTGTTCACAAAATTGCGGAAGGCATCCAGGCAGGGGGACAGGTGGATGTTATTAGTATCGATTTGGAAAAAGCATTTGACAAGGTGCCGCATACTCTTCTCATCCACAAACTTCGGGCGTATGGCCTTGGATGCATGGCCGACTGGTTTGCTTCCTTCTTGTGTAATCGAACCCAGAGTGTTATTATTAATGGTGTTTTGTCGGACCAGCGGAAAGTGTTTTCCGGAGTCCCACAGGGCTCTGTGTGTGGACCTTTTCTGTTTGTCGTTTACCTTAATGATTTAATGGATATTATTGGTGATCGCGGATCAGCCTTTGCTGATGATAGTACAATGCTTAATAGGGTGTGCTCCTTCCTTGATACCAACTCTCTCCAGGATCTAATTAATAGGGTTTTCAACTGGTGTACCACCTGGGGAATGTCGATTCAACCGCTGAAGTCATCAATCATGTCTGTTACTAGGGGTCATAATCCTATCGTCGCTGACTATGTTGTCGGAAATTCTGTTTTACCAAGAGTGTCTGAGATGAAGATCCTAGGTGTCACTTTAACCAATTCTTTAAACTGGGACAGTCACATCAGCGATGTTACAAACCGATCGGGGAAGCAGCTACGTTTTTTAAGCAGGATCCTTCGGGGTTTCACCCCTGCTACAAAACTCACTGCATACAAAAGTATGGTTAGATCTGGAATGGAGTATGCTGCTGCTGTGTGGGATCCGTATCTGGTGAGCCAGATTGACAAACTTGAGGGTATACAGAGGGTGGCCATCAGGTTCATTGAAAACAACTTCAGCACTTACGACAGTGTCAGTGAGATGGCAAAGAGCTTAAATTTACATGACCTGCATGAACGCAGAAGGATTATTAGGCTCTCTCTACTGCACAGGATTGTGCACGGAAATACTATTATTGATGCTGATCTCCGATTAGCCAAACCTTGCTATTATGGAAGACAGGATCATTTCAAGAAACTAAGAGTGTGGCAGCCGGCAAATGACTTTTTTAAGTACTCTTTTTTTCCTAGATCTGTTGTCGAATAGAACAGCCTTCCGGATGAGTGTGTCCAGAACACAGACCTCACTAGGTTTAAGAATTCTTTGGGAGCTTTTGGAAAGCTGTAGTCTTGCTGTTGTCCTCTTTGTTCTTTTTTTTTTGTGCTTTTGTTGTATATTGTTTTGAATTTAAATTGATATGCACGTTAGTGCATTAATTTTAAATTAAATTAAATTTAAATTAAAGTTACTGGCCGGCGTCTTCTATTCTAAACTCCATTTTATGGGTGGGGGAGGTAGAGGTAAAGCCTAGTTGTTACACATTGCCCCGTACACCATCGTACTAACGTTTGATTCTATTGGCGCCCAGGGCCCCCACAACGGGGGGGTCAGGTGGACCCACTGTACCCAGGCCCGGCCACTCAAGGGGCCCGCACGGCCTAAACATTTTTTTTTTGCAATTGTGAGTTTGGATGACTATGAGTAGTGTACTCGATTTGTGGGTACTGTATTGTGAATTTTTTTTATACTCCCAACAAACAACAACTACAATCCAACGGCAACGAGCACGGAGCAGGATCACTACTGTGTATGCTTGTCGGCTTGTTAGGCAGGGAAGCTAACAAAAGAAAGCAGCCCGGATTAATGAATGAACCAACCCGAAACACAATTGTGGCCGACGAATATTATAACATAGTGTAACCTTTTTACGATTTCATTCAGGAGAGGGGGGGGGGGGGCGCTGTTGTAGTTAGACCCAGGCCCCTAACTTGGATGTGGGGGCCCTGTTGGCGCCAAGTGTTTGATTGCCCTAGGTTTCCGTCAACAGCTGTGCATGCCCATTGCCGTAATATTTCGTTTGTTACCGATTGTTACTAATAACCGACATTACCCTACTCATTGCCCACTGGTCCCCTTTTTCACGGCTGCCATTCAAAAAGTTCGGTAGACCTTAAAACCTAACAATTGACATCAAACTTACATACATTACCATAATTTTGATTTTTTTTACTTTATGGCGCCCATTTTAAAACCAAATGGTCGCCATGTTGGTTTTTATTGCCACGAAAATATCCATTAGCTTTTATTTATATAGCAGTCCCCCCCCCCACCCATGGAGCTCTATTATCCCTAGCTTGAAAGTTGGCTTCCCGGCGATCTCGTAACTTGTTGCGCAAGACAGGAACTGACTCCGCCTTTATAAGCGGATCGCGGCAGAGAGCAGCATCTTTCTTCCTAGGGCACTTGCGTTAAGCAGTTGTTCCTGGAGCTCTTCAATACCTAATGGATTCATCGATCCTCCTTGATGGTGCGAAATCGTCCTCCGATTTCGGGGGAGAGGACTCGGTTCCCTTCCCTGATCCGGCTCCAAAGAAGGCCACTCCAACCATCGCCTCACCTGATCCACCTGCTTCTATTCGCATTTCTCAAAAGCTGTACCTGGTTTCCACACGTAAAGACTCACCAAGCGTTCGGCTGCTTCATCCGCCACTTCAACCGCCTTCTTATATTTTTCGGAAGCTTCTCCAAGAATTCCCTTCTAGTGGATCGTTTCGACGGTTTGGGCCTCATCAGCGTCTCCTTCGCCCGATCCTGCCTTCGCCTGTTGTCTCGGCACCTCTTGGTGCATCACCAAGTCCGCCACCACGGTTCTCTCCACCCGCAGGTCTACGATTACCGGTTCCCTTTCCAAGATTCAGGCGACAATTCTGCATTCCTTATACAAGTCCCATCGATTGTTGTTTTTCAGAGCCGTCCGGGCTGCCCTCTCCGGTCCGGGTAGTTCCAGAGACGGTTCCTCCTCCTCCTTCGAACCTGCTCTGCCTCGAACCATGGTCCTCTAGTTCTTCGGACGATGCCCCGGCTCCAACTGACTTTCTACCTCTCTGTATACCCCTCAGCCGCCGCCGTTGGCCGCCACACTGCATTTTTCTAAATCAGCCGAACAGCCGCCAAATATTTTTCGGCCGCCGTCTGGCCTAAGCGCCGAAAAAATTACAGGTAGAGCTGAAAATTTTGAAGTTTTAATACATCAAAATGAAACGAAAGTCATGAAGTTAGTTATAACTTGTCTCTAACGGCAAGCTGCTCTCGACTACCTTATTTTTCATAGTTTTTAAAATCATATTCTCTTGCGAGCAACTTATGTGCGCCGTGTATTTGTGTGGTCATTAGCATGCATGGTTACTTTCGATTTCGTTTTTAGGGTTCGAGCAATAATAATAAGGACACGTGGCTATGGAACCATTACTTTAAAAAAATGATTGGTAATTGTGGCTCTGTGTTTTAATTTGAGTATTCGTAGCGAATGATTACTTTTTTCATTCATCTAAAAATCCGTTAGGCCTGTGTTTTCTTCCCCCCCCCCCCCTCACCGTTCCATTTCATCATTTTCTTGTGCAGTGAGTTTCGTGTCTTTGCTTCATTTTGATCGATTTAGCCGAAAATTAGCCGTCAGCCAGCCCAATTTATAGTTAGCCAGTGGTGGCCATAAAATTTGTGGCTAGTCGCAATTTAGCCGAAATCTTTGTTAAAGTGGCACTATCACCAATTGCAAGCAGACGAATTCTGACAACACCTAGCGCTGTGTAGAACCATCTAGCGTTTGCTTGCACCAAGCGAAGGAATGCATATCGGCATTTCTTTTAACGAAACAAACAAGCCATGACATCCTTAATTATTGAGTGAAAATTTGGTTCATCCTCGTACACCTGCGAGCAAGCTATAAAGGTTAACAATATCAATGTCACTAGATGGCGCCACGGTATTTTCGTTCGCATTTCAATCGGTGATAGTGCCACTTTAAGCCGGCTGAAAATGACAAAATAATGCGGCTGAGGGCTATACCTCTCTGTCCTGATTCTCCGCTTCCAAGGTCTAACCGATCCTTCCCCTTCGTGCTCGGTATCACGCCGATCCGCAAGACATTTCAGACACTTGCCCATGCAACTCTGCCAGCAGGATACAGACCATCGCCGTCATACATAGGTCCCACCAAGATTTGCAACGATAGATGAAGAAAGACAGACGGCACTCTTAGATTTGACCTTTTCTAAATGACCTTTCAGGTCAAAAGTTTTTGTGGCATCCAATATTCTAACCTAGAAATAGTGCCAAACTGCGTGTTTCTTCCATACCTTTCAGCCTTTATTTGGACGACTCTTAGCTTTGACCATTCTTGGCCACAAAATGACCTTGAAATTACCTTTAAGGTCAACATTTTTGGTGGTATCCACCCTAGCCTTTCTGTCTGATCTAAGACTTATTGATTCAGGATGGGTGCCTGTTATTAACATTCTCTGCAGGTCAAAGTCACAACTCTGGTACTTTGCTGGTCTACTAATAAGTTTCTACGATGTTTTTTTTCAACGTTTGAAGTAGCATTGTCGTGCACACATGCATAGTTGTCGTTGTCGTTGTCGTTAAGAAGCATTGGCCCCGATTGGTACTTGGGTGGGTGACCTCCTGAGAATCCATTCTGGGTGTTGCAGACATAGGGCCTTAGGGCTTCGGGCAGATGACCAGGAGTGGTTAACGCTCGTTAAACCCTTTAACCCTTTTTTTTTTTTAGTTGTCGTCGTTTTAAAGGGATATACCTCCCAGCGCCATTTTTCTCGATCCTCCACATCAAGTACGGCCCCAAAGGTCTATTTCCTTACCGCTAGTCTTTCCCTTGCTAAAAATCCTTTTTAAAATGTGGCATCTAGGAGATTTTCTGTTGAATATAATGTAACTTTATTTACTAACGACCCGTCAATAAATCATGCAGTGCGCGCGTACAATAATCATGACGTTTCATCTCTGTGTGTACATCTACTAATTTTCTAATAATTACCATGAGATGTAAAATCTAATAGACTAATGCGGTAAAAATAAAAATTAATTATTCCAATAGATTGTTGAAGCAAAATTATAAGACACTAGTCTAGAAAATTGTAAATTGTGATTTTAAAATACAAGAATCATTCCGGTTTTTGACGACAAGATCAATGGGTTCACGCTGGCTGGACTATTAGGCGCAATGCCAATTGAGACAATAGCAATGTATTTCACTGCGAGGAACGAAGCTACCGTCTCAGTTGACCTTAGCTGTGGTAAATACGCGGATGTGGGTGTTGTGAGGCAGGCGGAAGGTTATAAGGCAGGCGGTATGTTGCTTTAAAATGGCACTTGTCCCCTTACTGCTTGCATGAGCCTAGTGGCAGATGGCGCCAGCCCCTTTAATTTTTTAAATTACCAAACGTATGTGAATCACACGAACAGCAAATCAAGTTGCAAAAATGACGAATTACAGCCACAAAAGAGGGGAAGGAAAACCAACGGCAAACAAAATCGTAAGTATTGTAATATATGAAAGTCTTATGGCTCTCTGTTGTTAGATTGAAGTTCATTCCACAATTTAGTAGTCGGGATGCCAACGGCAAATGTTGGCGGCTGAAGGTATCTCCACAACACTTTTAATAACAATCGGGTGACATAAAGTATCACCATTGTGGGCATAGCCAGTGACATGGATGCCACCATTTACAACGCCGTATAGGTGCCAAAGCTATTTTTACTCTCAGGCATTAGCCTCATCAACTAACTTATATCACTTATGCACTATTACTAGCGAGACCCCGGAGTCATGGGTGAATACTAATCCACCCAAACTAAACAAAGAGGTAGGTCATACGGATTGGGAGACAGCACGACCATCTCCTATCCGAGAGGCCCATTCCTGGCCTCTGCCACCCCGCTCATTTTAGGCATGAGAAGGGCCCTGCCGTGTCTCATGCTTATGTCTAGTGTGACATGTAAAAGATCTTGGGTTTTCCCTAGCTAAATTGTCACTCTCATTTGCATCTTATAATCATGATCCTCTGGACGCGTGAAGGGCTTCGTGGGCGCCATAGGTTATGGTGGAGGGCAATGCGGCGCCGTAGGTGACGGTGGAGGGCTATGTGGGCGCCATAGGTGATTAAGGGCTATGCGAGCACCGTAGGTGACGGTGGAGGGCTATGCGGGCGCCATAGGTGGCGGTGGAGGGCTATGCGGGTGCCATAGGTGGCGGTGGAGGGCTATGCGGGCGCCATAGGTGGCGGTGGAGGGCTATGCGGGCGCTATAGGTGGCGGTGGAGGGCTATGCGGGTGCCGTAGGTGCTGTTGGAGGGCTACGCGGGTGCCGTAGGTAGGTGCTGTTGGAGGGCTACACGGGTGCCATAAGGTGACGGTGGAGGGCTACGCGGGCACCATAGGTGATAGTGGAGGGCTATACTGGCGCCGTAGGTAACGGTAGAGGGCTACACGGGTGCCATAGGTGCCATTGCAGGGCTACGTGGGTGCCGTAGGTGATGGAGTGCTATGCAGGTGTCATAGGTGATGGTGGAGGGTTACGTGTACGCCATAGGTGACAGTGGAAGGCTACGCGGAGGTTATAGGTGACGGTGGAGGGCTAAACGGACGCCATTGGTGATGGTGGTAGGTTCTGCGGGCATGATAGGTAACAGAAGGCTACGGTGGACGGGCTGAACACTTTTAAAAAGGAAGAACCATTAGCACACAACAGAAATAGAATGTGACGAATTCTGTGATCAGTGGGATAAAATGTGTTCTTTGCTACCTTAGTAAAACCATCTCAGTATCAATCGTTCTTTTTGTAAGGATATTAAAAAAAGAGAAATTGAATATACACTGTAAACCATAAAAAAAAACCTCTCAATATGATGTTTTTAATGGGTTCTAAAAAAAAACAAAGAAAAATGTCAGCTTTGCTTAAGTGTAGCCATGCAGCAGCACACAAAATGTACCTTTTCACACAAAATTCAGGTTTGCTTTTTTTTGTGCGTGAGCCATCTGGTAATTATGCAAGTTAATTAGGTGTAGGGTTCTGGCAGGTACTTGAAAACATGGACATGTCCTGGAAAATAAAATTTACGCTCCAGGCCTACACCAGTGCTTGAAGAAGTAAAAAAATACATTATTTGATTGCTGTATTTTTCTTCCTCCTTGTCTATTGGTGTAATTAGGTTTTCGTTCACACGATTCTCTGATTTTAATTTTTCATAAAACAACAATATTGCATGAAACAAGAAAATAAACTCAAAATTCAATTTTTTTAATCCCATGTCTTTATTTGCGTATCAATACAATAATGGTATCACGGAGGATATGCCAGTACCATACGCCAAAGATAATGCCAAGTCAGTTTGTGTAACAGCTGATTAACTTGAATTGTGAGTCATGATTTTACCATGTGATTCTAATTTACGTTGATATGGGTACAGCCAATAAGATGCACAAACACATATTAACAAATTTCCGAAGTTTCGGACAAAGTCTGACCCATTATGAAGAGAAAAACTCAAAATTTAAGTCAGTAAAACTACAAGAACAAACATGTGACAACCATTATGTGTACCAGACAAATTGGCACAGTGGAAAATGAACAGGAAAACAAATCCAATTTTGAATAAAAAATAAATACATAATTAAAATAAAGGGACCTCGGTAATCACAGTGGAATGGTACAATCCGATGTTATGATTCTGACGCAGCGATGCTGCCAATCGTTTGTGTTTTGTTCGATCTGGTACAGATGTCAACCAATACCAAGTGTGGATATTTGTTATCATTGAGAAACTCTGGGTGCTCTTACGTAGTGATACATCCGTTATCTTATCTAGAATCGAGCTATGGAAGGATTGGTGGCCATGGCAACATCCATCAACCAATCCAGGCAGATTCGTATAGTAGTAATTTGGGAATAGATTGGATGTCAAAACAACACAGTGCGGTTCTGTTTTGAGATCGTATACCCTGATGGGTAGTATACCCTCAAACACGATGCGCCATAACACCAAGTTTTGGACAGTGCGAATAGTAGACTTGGAAATGATATTTACAGTCTAATTGTCCGATACCATGGAGACAAGATGCACATTTTTTCTTCGATGGTCGTCCTAGTAACTCCTTCCTTCAGCAGTAGTGTACCCAGAAATGGAGATAGGGCGGAGGGGAGTAAAATTTTGGCACCAATAGACGAATTATCCGTTTGTTGCAAATGAAAAAAACTCAAAATGGGCTTAAAATTAAAACATTTTAAAGGCACTAAAATTTCTGAAAATTAGTTAATCCCTCCCCCCACCCCATGAGCTGAATTTTCAGTCGCCATTTTGAATTCTAGTAGTTTTTCCCTACACCCACAAAAAAAAAAAAAAACACTCACCCGTGAACAGCCTCGGATCTTGGGAACAAAATTGGGACACACTGGGTGTGTGATGTCCTAGGCGGGGACACACCTTAGCCCAGCGTGGGCACCAA
>JAHWFP010206444.1:0-13276 GCA_023313725.1 Lithobius niger | reverse complement strand
AGCCATCTCTGCTAGCAGCCACCCCTAGTGGCAGGCAAAGCCCAAGCCTCTTTGACCACTGATCTCCACGGACTAGACCATACATAAGAGTACATAGCATAAATGGAATACATTATTAATGGCAAGGAACACACATAGTACATAATATACACACTAAGGCCGTAGTTAAGGTATAAGAGTAACATGGAAGGAACTTGGGAACTTTCGTTGCAACTGACAGTAGGCTACATATCACTGTGCACCAGCCCATCCCCAGCACGAATTATGTACTAGCCATGCACAGCTGTAGTAATACACAAAGTCTGTATGAACTAAAAGCACAAACGTTGTGTACTGCCAGTTATAAATCTTGTGGAGCTGAGCTAGTTCAGGACACAAGCCTGTACTACAAATTTCCTTTTACGAATTAACCATACAGTGACTAATTCATAGGACTGCAGTACTTGAATTTACTTGTGATTTTAAAGTTTGTCATTTACTTGCTGCTAGTGGTTGTCTGCTACCCAGTATTATAGGAGGTGGCACTGTCTTGCTAGGTCTTGGGCACTGCACAGCATCGCTGGACTTCTCTTTAATCCAGGGTAAGAATTTTGTCACTCGTGTGTAAACTCCTGGATACCCTTTTGTTGCACATCCTTTACCAAACGATATGACTCCAATGAGATCGTAAACACTTTCGTCATCTTGAAGAAATAAGGGGCCACCAGAGTCTCCCTGAAAAAAGGACAAATCAGTGGTAAATTAGATTTTTTTTTTAAAGAAAGAAATCTTCGGGATTTATAAACACAACTTGTCCTAAATCCAGTCTTCTTTTGCGGAAACGTTATTGTGGGGTATCAAAAATCAAAGATATGACGATACTGTTTGTTGTTCAGGCATCAAGCAGGAAGACAAAAAGCAAAAATTATACACTAATAGCAAAGAACAATCAATAAAACCCACTAGTACGCTACACGATTCATGAAAGTGGAGTCACTCGGACTCGAATCAGAAAACTGATTCTTCATGGAATCATTGAAAATGCTGATAGGAAAATTAATAAAAGCGAGTAATAAAGTACGAATGTTTATTGTTAGCAGTTTAAATATTAACCAGCAATACTCTGCGTTCGTAATCTTAATCAAGTGTGAGCACTGTCTGATGCGTAAATTCGTTTTATTTTTTAAAATCATACAAATCAGCATAAAATCGTCATGCCCAAAGTTGGCAGTCTCCAATCTTCACCACAATTCTGACGTGCGATCGGTGTTACTATAATTTAGCAAAAGTTTATTCGTATAATACTCAGATTGAGACATTGTCTTTATTCGTGGCTAATTCTAGTAATTGTTTCGAAATAGGACCTGCGAGCTACGCGCAGTTTTTTTTAGATCCTAAAAGGCCGACCGTTAATTTCCAGTACGATTCTGGTGTGAAGGGGTTCGTTTTGTCAGTGGTTCACAGACTAAGTAAAATAGTGAACATTGTGTATTAATACTTATCAATGTGTGTATTTTTAAATCGAGAGTAGTTTTGCCACATCGGAAATTTTATCGTTTCATTTCATTAACTAAGGGTTTTTTTTAATTCGTTAAATTCTGTGTGGTACAAGTGAGAGCGGTCTCTCACTCTGACTCACGTTTGATGCTTAAGTTTTCAATCTGCAAAGACCTCCATGCAACTCAGCTTACCTTTTACGATAAAATGATGCCTTCAATTTCAATCTGTCGGTACTTCTTGAACTGAACCTAATACCGAACTAAGCCTAGTGACCGAATTATATTTTTTAATCGAGGGTAGTATTGTTACAACGGAAATTTTTTTGTTTAATTTCATTAGCATTTCATTTCGATCTGAAGGACATTATTCTTCTAAGCAACATCTAGAGCATCATATTGCATTTTATACAAAGTTAATTATTATCTATATATATAAAATACGCTTAGGTTGGGCAAGCAAATTCATCATTATGCACTATAATGAAAGAGGGCGAGCAACCGACAATGTCAAACAAACGGGTGTGGCCTGTAACAATCAGTAACAATCGAAATATTGCTTTAATAATGCTACCTGTTAGAGCCGACTTGAAGAGTTTCAAAGTTGGTTCAGTAACAATCACTACATGCACGACCGTTGTTGTGTTTATTGGGCTTGGTATCAGAACGGAGAAATGGGCAACTGAGCGTCCTTCATTGAAAAAAGACATTTACTTCCATATCAAAACAAATCAGTAGGGGTTAAAATGGAGGGGTAGCAGGGATGGGGATATTCAGACCACACAATAGAGGAATCCGGGTCGGGGACGGGGGAGGCGGTGCGGGACGGGAAAGGGGTTACGGGGCAGGGGCATGGAGGGATATCAGACCTTACAACTAGGTAGGCCGCGGGGGAGTTCGGAGGAGGAGGCAGGGGGCAGTCGGCACCCTTTTCATTCCATACTGCCCACTACAGTATTTCGCTCAGGTATGCGGGAACCGGCTAGACCGGCATACGTTACACTGTACAGCTAGTTGTAATTAACGCGAATGAAATAAAGGGGATAGTAACAAAGGACTCGACCATCTTACTTAGATGTGTTCAACGGCATTTTAGTTCACCTAAGGTGATACTGCCCTTATGTTCTCGGGAGAGTGATACCATAAGTACTTATCCTAAAGCTAGGGCAGGATTCTTAAATTTATGCTTTGGCTCGGCTTCCATTAAGGACAACGGTATGCAGCCAAGTATTATATATAGGTGCTGAATTACTGGACGTTACCAGAAAAAGAGTTGTAAAAAAGTGTAAACCGTCGAGGAGCCGCTGGACCTATTAAACTGCCTGAATGTTTGTCAGGCTTGCAGACTTTTTGGTGCAGCCTCTGTTTCACCAATATTTAAAAATTTTAACTCAATTTTTAACCTGTGTTGCTTGCAGATTACATGTAAGAACAGTGAGCGACACCATGAAGACTAACCTTAGTACTATTTGCGAATTCAAAATTCACTTTTGCTTACTGGCTGGAAGATCAACAACTTTTCAGCTTTTACAATGTCTCGATTTCTGAGCAATGGATCCTCGTAATCCTTTTCAAGTTATTTATTTCGATTTTGCCAGAGCATTTAAGAGTATATCCCATCCAAAGTTGGTATTGCAGTTGTAAAGATTAGGCCTTGGTGAGAATGTTTATTTATTTTTTACAATCTCTGCCTTCCCAAGTCCCACTGTGGGCTGGGGCTAGAATAAGCGCACCGCACCCCTGCGTGTCATAGAAGGCGACTAAAAGGGAACCCAAGATCACGGTTTGCTAGTGAGCCAAGGGTCTGCATGGCGGGGCGCTTTTGGTCCGTCTTCAACACTAGCGGCCCCAACACTACGGTTTGCAAGTGCGCCTACGGTGTGTATGGCGGGCGGGTATAACATCCGTTGCAAGCACTAGTCAGAAAGTGGTGAAGGGACATCCAGACAAACCGGGCCCGAGGTGGCTGCTTAGAGGATGTTTGGCGGTTTGAATCCCCTTTTGGGTTTGATTCCAATTTGCCCATTCTGGCCACAGGGCTTTTCATCCTCATCCCCCAGCATGTTGGCCGTGTGCTGTACCCTAGTAATCCGTAGAGGCAGAGATCCGGGCTTTCGGGCTTTGGCTCCTTATTCCGGAGGACGGGTGGCCTGGGAAAGCCAGCCTAATGTCAATTGGCTATGACCTTTCGGGTCCTATGTGGGGAGGCGGCTTGTGCTGTATCCACTTGCATCACGAACCTGAACTGTTTGGGTTATTGATGGGGGTGGTGTGTACGGCTTTCTTGGCGGCCTCGCCTCTCGGCATGCTTAGGCTGCCACCTCACCGAGATAGACGACGGAGTTAGCTTCCTGGTGCAAGGCCCTGGATATGTGGCTTCCGGCCCTGCACCACCGAGAGCCGTGCGGGGTTTTCTTTTCTTTGGGGGGCACACCACCGCGACTTCGTTTTTGCTCTCAAAGGCAACTGCTTCCTCCCCCCCCTCCCCCGTAAAAATTTCTTCCCCCAAAACAACTTCTTCCCCTCCTCGCCGCACTAGCTAAGCACCAGAGGAGGAAACCCGAGATAGTTGGGCTTGATGCCCTGTTACCAGACTTTAGCAAAAGTCGGGACCATGTCCCGAAGTTCCTGGTGGTGACAGTTGCTGGCCGAGATGTTACGCAACTCGGTCCATTCGCCGTCCACAAAGCCCTGAAAGGGATCTGTGGTTCTGATCCGAAGAGTGTCTCTCGGATCCGTGCTGGGGGATACCTTGTGGAGATTGCAGACGATGTTCAGTCGTAGAGGCTTTTGAAAGTGAGAGCACTGGGGACATGCCCAGTGCGTGTCGAGCAGCATCATACTTTGAACAGCAGCAAAGAAGTCGTGACGTGCTTCGATTTGAGAGGTCTCAGTAATGATGTCATCCTGGACGAACTCAAGTCACAAGGCGTTACAACCGTGAGGCGTTTGGCACGGAAAGGTGAGAATGGTGCTCACCCAACTGACACCTGTTTCCTGACCTTTGATACGCCGGTTACACCGCAGCACATTACTGCGGGTTACCTGCAGTTGAAGGTCAGATGTTACGTCCCGAATCCGATGCGGTGTTACCGCTGTCAACGCTTCGGTCATACCAGCGGTTCGTGTAAGAATAAGCCTACCTGTGTTAGGTGTGCTCAGGCAGCCCATGAGGGCACTGATTGTGCTAGCCTGTAGCAATGCATCAACTGTGGAGGTCAGCACCAGGCCTCTTCACGGGACTGCCGTGTTTATGTAGAGGTATGTCGTGTGCAGGAATTGAAGGTTAAGGACGGGCTTTCCCACTCGGAGTCCCAGAAGAAGGCCAAACTATCGGTACCGACGATGACGGGATCTTTTGCGCAGGTGTGCAGTGCGCCATTGCCTGGCCCAGTTAGTGAGTCTGCTGATTTAGCAGAATTGCGCGCTGAGCTCAGCTTTTTGATGAGGACGGTTACTTTGTTGACCCAGCAACATCCATCTCTGCAGGGTCTTTTGGGTCCTTCGGACCCGGTTGCTGCCTTGCCATCGACATCTGCCCAACCTGCAAATGCTTCAGCTCCTGCTACTGTTCCTGCTGCTGCAACTGTTCCCAGGCAAGTTATAATTTCAGCTAAGCCTCCGCCTGCCCGGAATACACCACAGAAAACGAAGAAGAAGGCTCCTGCTGGTAAAGCCTCAACACCACCTGTGAGGTTGTCGCCACCAAAAGAGAAGGTGAAACGGTCGTTGAACGGCCAGCTTGCTGAGGGATCCGTCCTCTCAACATCTTGATACTCCGTTGCCATGGAGCAGGAAGAGATTTTCTATTCTAATTCTCCGGAACTTTTTCCTCCTTCTGAGGACAACTTCGTTCTGAACCTCACTCCATCTTTTCATTCAGGTGAGGATTCAGATGTTTTTGGATTGCCCAGAGGAGGAGTTGGAGAGGATGTTCGGCCTTAAGCCAGACCTAATGCCTGCGCGTACCATTGTTCAGTTGAACTGCCAAGGTTATCAGACCCATGCAGGAGAGCTGCAGCTGATTTTGTCGCATTGGCGACCTCTATGATGCTGCCTACAGGAAATTTGCTTTAAGGCGTCAGATAATCCGGTTGTTCGGGGATACTCTGTCTACCGTCTGAATGAGGACCCTGTGCCACGTGCACACGGTGTTGTTGCAGTGCTGGTTCAACTTTCTCAGCCACATGCCAGTGTGCCTCTGCACACTAGATTTCAGCCAGTGTGCCTCTGCACACTACATTTCAGGCGTAGCAGTTAGTTTCTTCCACTTCGATATTACTGTCTGTTCGCTTTATTTGCCACCGGATGAGGTCTTTGGGGTTGGTGACCTGGAGGACCTGGTCCGTCAGTTTCCTGCCCCTCTCCTCTTTCTGGGCGACTTTAACAGCCACCACGTCCAGTGGGGAGGACCTAATACTGACAACAAGAGGAGGATCCTTGAGGAGTTGATGCAGAGGGGGTCCGTTTGTATCTTGAACAATGGTGCTATGACGCACTGCAACCTGGCCACAGGCAATTGGTCAGCGGTGAACTTTTGCTCACTTGCCATCCCAGTTCACTTCACTTGGGCTGTCACTGCCGATCTCCATGGGAGCGATCACCTCCCCATTGTGTTGTCCACAACACAGGAGGGTTCTGTGGCTTCCAGGCCAGCCCAGTGGGTGCTTAAACGAGCTGAGTGGTCTTCCTTTGCTGAGCAGATGTGGATGACCTTTCAACTCATTTCACTGACGTAGTCCTTGCTGCTACTCATGCTTCCACCCGCGTATGTCCACACAGCCGAGACGGGTACCTGTTCCGTGGTGGACGCCTGCTTGCGGGCAGGCCATTCGGGCCTGCAGGCGGGCGGTGCGTGCATTTACGGTTAGCCCAACCGACAACTTTGTTGCCTTTAAGAGCTGTCATGCCCGTGACAGGTTTGTTATCCACGAGGCTAGGCGTGCTTCGTGGTCGGCTTATGTTTCGTCGATCACACACGCCACACCTTCTGAACAGGTGTGGTGGAAGGTGCGCCAAATCCCGGGAGGACATGCCTTCCCCGGTGTCGCAGTTAAGGGTAGCGAATGAAGTGTTCTCTTCTGTGCCGGATGTCGCTGATTGTCTTGCGTCTGCATTTGCGTGGATCTCGAGTGATGACCATTATGATCCTGGTTTCCTCGGGATTAATTTTAGAGAAGAGGCTCACTCTCTTGGCTTTCGCTCCAACGGGCTAGAGGAGTACAATTTACCGAACACCAGGCAGGAATTTGTTTCAGCATCGTCCAAATCGCATGACTCCGCCCCAGGGCCTGATGATGTCCACTATCAGCTGTTGAAACATCTGCATCTTGCCTCCCGGCAGTTCTTGCTGGGGATGTTCAACCGTGTGTGGGCAGAGGGCTCTATTCCGGCTGCGTGGAGGACATCAGTGGTCATCCCGATTGTAAAACCGGGCAAAGACCCTACTTCTCTTTCCAGTTATCACCCAATCGCTCTGGCTAGCTGTGTTTGTAAACTTATGGAACGGATGGTCAGTAAGAGGCTGGTCTGGGTGTTGGAATCATGGGGTTTCTTATCTGTGTCCCAGTGTAGGTTTCGACGGTTTCGGTCAACTATTGATCATCTCGTTGCCTTTGAATCGGATGTGAGGGAGGCCTTTCGCCTGCGTCAACATCTGGTTCAAGTTTTCTTTGACTTGGAGAAGGCTTATAGTACGACCTGGTCTTATTGGATTCTCCGTAATCTCTATGACTGTGGCTTTCGGGGACGGTTGCCATTGTTCCTTTCCGTTTACCTCTCGGGCATTTCTTTTCGCGTTCGTGTCGGGGCGACTCTTTCCCGCCCGTTTGTCTTGGAGAATGGTGTGCCTCAAGGAGGCATTCTTAGTGTCATCTTGTTTCCTGTAGGGATCAACCCCATTGCTCAGCAAGCTGCTGTTCCCTAATCATTATTTGTTGATGACTTTGGCCTCCGCTTACGGGCAGCTAGCATGAAGACCTGCGAGCGGCAGCTTCAACTGACAATTAACAAAGTCCAGACCTGAGCGGTCAGTAATGGTTTCCGGTTTTCTCCGGACAGGACTGTGTGCGTCCACTTTTGCCGCCAACAAACACTTTTGCCGCCAACAAACACTTTTGCCCCAAATCCTTGCCTGTACTTGGGGCAGGCATAAATTCTTGTTGATCCACAGGCACGTTTCCTGGGTCTGGTGTTTGATTCTAGGTTATCTTGGCTTCCACACTTGTGCCAACTTAAAGACAAGGCTTTGTGGGCACTTAACATCTTACGTGTTCTGTCGAGCACTTCATGGGGTGCCGATCGCACTGCCATGTTGCGCCTCTACGAGCCCTTGTCCGCAGCAAACTTGATTATGCGTGAATGGTCTATGGTTCGGCTAGTGACTCGACTCGCCAGATGTTGGACACTGTGCATCACAGTGGCCTGCGTCTGGCAACTGTGGCATTTCGAACGTCTCCAGTGGTCAGCCTCTACGCTGAGGCCTCGGAGCCACCTTTGGCCATTCGTCGTCGACAGCTTGCCATTCAGTATGCTGTGAGTTTGCATGCTGTTCGATCCAGTCCTGCTTGGTCCATGGTTTTTGGACCAGACTTGCAAAACGGCACACATGGGGTGCGTAAGGGTGATTTCCGCGATAGGCTCCAGCAGTCCTGTCAGAAGATAGCCTTTGATTTCCCCTGCGTCTTGATACTTGGGGAGATGCCAGTGGCACCTTGGCTTGTCCCAAGTGGCAGTTTCATTTTTTCTCTGGCATCCTTCCCAAAAGTTTCCACTCTACCGGCAAGGTACGTGCAAGAGTTCCGGCAGCTATGTTGTCGGTACGCCTGATACCAGCGGCTGTTCACTGATGGGTCGAAGTCAGACGTTGGCGTGGCGTTGTGCTTGTGAGTGTAAGGGAGTAACTGTTTCCCATCGCCTTCCATAGGGCTATTAATTCTGTGTGTTCTGCAGAGCTCTTGGCTCTTGGTTTGGCACTGGAATGGATCCTTGGCCTTCACGGCACGCATTTCATCATCTTTAGTGATTCCATGAGTGCCCTGGAGTCCTTGGCGAAATACAACCCTCGGAACCTCTTGACACAACACGCCCAAGCTCTGCTTTTCCACTTGACTGGCCAGCAGAAGACCGTGGTTTTCTGCTGGATCCCGGGTCATGTTGGGATAGCTGGGAATGAGCACGCTGATTCTGCAGCGAAAGAGGCCCTTTCTGGTCCTCTCGGAAGGGATCCCAACCTTGTTGCCTCAGACGCCTTTCCAACTCTACGTCTGAGGTTACATGCTTTTTGGCAAACCTTGTAGGAGAGACAGGATGGTAATTAATTGCGAGCTATTAAAGGCAGTGTCGAGGAATAGCACTCGGCGTGTCACTGCAATTGCCGTGAAGAGGTGGTGTTAGCCCGTTTACGCATTGGTAACACCCGGGTTACTCACTGTTTCCTTTTGAGGGGGTAGACCTTCCTGAATATCATTGGTGTCAATGGCCACTTACGGTCCGGTACTTCCTCGTTGATTGTCGCCATCTTGATGGTGTTCGTTGTCGTTTCCATATTCCACAGAACATTGCTCGTCAATTGGGCGATAAGTTTGTTCTCCTGTCCGGTGTTTTTCAATTTTTGCAGGAGGTACAGATGTATGACAAGATTTAGATATGGATTTGAATAATATCTCTGTAAGGTGTGGTGAAGTGGCAACCCAGACCACTGCACTGTGACTGAGGTTGGCGCTAATGACCAAGCTGCCGACGCACCATTAAGCCTCAATTCCCCCCCCCCCCCCTTCCTAGGTAATTGAATACAAAGCGTCTGAATCTAGTGTCCTTTATGATCGTTCTGGCATTCGAAGTGGCGTATTTCAGGGCAGTGTGTTCGCCCCATTATTGTTTATAATTTGTATAGATACACTATCACAAGATGTCCTATGTTTTTATACCCATTTGCAGACGATTTTAAACTGCCGTAGTAGGTTGTTATCAAGGACGAATAATATTCCTTCAACCATCATTAAATGCAATTAGTGGCCACTTGATTGGCAACTGTCTGTTGCACCAGAACAGTGCGAAGTTAATTCATTTGGGGATATGATACTGGACAACCAGTAGATAACCTTTCATAGCACTACGAATTCGGTAGTCTTATTAGGGAAGACCTCAGTTTTTTGGCTCATTGCGCAGTGGTTGCAACAAAAAAATGGAGTCGTAGTGAAACAAGAAGGCATGTACGCTTGCTAAACAGATATTAGACTCCCTTCTATTACCTAAATTGTTTGTAAACTATACGCTAAAATAATTTAGCAAATAATTTCAATTTTTGCCTAAAATACATGGGAAACTTTTGGATTGGGCTGGCAGCAGATTGTTTGTATGAAAGTGGTTTTGTGCTGGTTTCAATTTAATGCAGTTTGTACACAAGTTTTACTGATAAATCAGAACAGCTCGAATTATCTTATTATAAAGACGAAACATCAGCCATAGTAATTGTACAATAAACCACGGAGCTTATATACTACCACGTAGTGTGATAGTATATAAGTCCATGCATAAACCCACCCACTCGCCCATTCACTGGTCGCCTCTTCACCTGAAGGCATGCTGCTACCAAACCATCTTGAGCTGTCAGTTTTTTTTACATCGATGGAATACTCCCTGTGGGGAGTTTCATTACTTCCGAATAGAATTTGGGTAGACTTATGCACTGTAAAATCATTTACATGCACATTTGGAGTTCTTAGGCTTACATTTCATAGTAACTAGACATTCTTTTGTGTCGAGTCGTTGTATTGAAGCACCATTTCTATAGCCATGTTGGATGTGCACGTGTGACGTCAGAAGCCCCTTGAAGAGCAACAGCCCATAGGATGATTTGCGCAAGACTCTTAACGTATACCTCCCACATGTAATTAAGAACCCCTTTAAATCTTGAATTGAACATGTTATTTCTGCCCGATTTTCAAGAAATTTGGATTTAGTTAATAAATTTTGATAAACTGTCTGTGTACTAACTTTTTTCCGGGGGGGGGGGGGGTTAAGGCTTAATGGCGTGTCGACAGCTGGCTCATTAGCGCCAACCTCAGTCACCGTGCAGTGGTACGGGTTGCCATTGCGCCACACACTACCGGTTTAATAAAACAAATGTTCTCAAGTAGTTTAAAGCGAACGAACACCGGCACTGGCTCATTGTCACACGGCCTCAAAGAATGTAGCATATATGGAATGGGCCATTGGGTCAATTGTGTCACTATTTTCGGGTGGTTCAGAGGATCGTGGGTCATAGGTGTGGTTCAGTGGTTCAGACTTAAATAAAACACTTTTCTTTTATAATGGTATAATGTATATAAGTACTACTGGTTTTGGTAAAACGATCAAACATTCTAGTTACAGTATTTTTTTAATGTGTGCAGCTGTTATTCTATTCACTGGAATTGCTTTGTGTAGGAATCATTATTTTTTTCTGTATGAAGAATTTGCATGAATATAAATTCAGTGAGTCAGTACAGGTCTCTGGGTCACTCTGGTTCAGGGAATCAATCCGGTTCAGTGGTTCAGTTCAGATCTCTGGGTCACTCTGGTTTAGGGGAGGAGGAAGCCAAGGTCAGGGAGTCAATCCTGGTCTCTGCGTCTCTCTGGTTCGGGGGGAGGGGGGAGGTAATTAGGTCCTGGAATTTGGGTCAGCGGGACACTGCATCGTGAATCATGAAGTTCAGTGGATCACTGGGTCATGGGTCACCAAAAAAGTGACCCATTCCATCTTTGCGTTAACGGACTGCATCTAAAAACAGTTAAGGTTTCAGTAAGCCTTTATATCACACGTTCAAATTGTGTTAGAGAAATGTGACTGAGGCTGCACGAATGCACTAAAGCCGAACCGAAGCTCCACAGTAATATTCCTATTACTACTGTACATGAACTGCAGACAACAGTATCTTCCTACCTGGCAGGCGTCTTTTTCCCCTTCCATGTGTCCACCACACATCATTGTATCAGGATTATAGTTTTTTGTAAAGTTGGATTTGCATATGTTGTCTGCTATAACTGGTATATTCACTTCATGCATAATCATGCTCTCTGTCCCTCCTGAAGAAAAAGAAAATATACGACGTTAAATCGAAGGTAAAAATCCGTCATCCGAAATATAAACAAACTGAAATGTGAAAGATGATTCAATGGAAGATGATTTTATGGAAGGTGATTTAAACTAATCTCTCTCCAATGCTTTTTGAACTTTAATATCAGAATATTCCTGCAAAATTCGAATAACTGGACTCACAGATCGACATCCATGGTTACTGGTTAGAATAACATGATCATTGTATTTCTACGTAATTATGATAATATGATGTAGCTATGTATAGCAACAGCAATAAGTTAACCTTTCTGCTTTTTGAAACCAAGTTTGTACAATACTGTATAATTTAATGTACAAGAATTTATTTGCACTTTTATTACAATTTTAAATCTTATTTGCACCATAATAATCATTCATTCAAGTTGAGCGTAACATGATTTGTTTTTCAGTCATTGCATTAACAGATGTTTAAGGAGGTAACCTATTTCTCTGCAGTGACTTACCAAATTTTGTGGTTCCCCAACCAGCTGCAATACCAACTTCTCCTTGATAATTAGTATTTGGTGGTGGAAGACAGATTGGTTGGACATTAGTTCTAAATACAATTGGACGACTGGTTCTTAAAAGAGATATGTCACTGTCGACTCGGGACTTCACTCCGAATTGTTCATGCATTATAATCTGAAAATGATAACCAAAACCTTACAATAAATAGTAATAATAATAAAATGATTTATAACAGTAAAGGCAAAGTTAAAATTAGGACAAGGAATGTCAATAACACTTAACCTGAAATTAAGATGAGCAAGAAGTTTGCCAGATTGACACAAATGACAATCCAGCATTGTTGCTTTGTGTAAGAAAAATGACAGTCTGTACAATAAAGATTATAATTGAAGTTATCATAACTGGACAGCAGATACACGGTTATATGTAAATAACAATCAACCTGTAAGAATACGTCAACACTAATTATTTTTAAAAACCTTTCACTTACAGAATAAACAAAAGCTCCAAGGTAAGAGTATCATACCAAAAACCAAAACTGGTAAATGAGACCGCCAAATTCATAATGGTTCGGCCATTAAAAAGAGTAATATAAACACAGCAAAATATTCTAGGTATTTTCTAACAGTTGTCCCTTCTCCACCCCGCGACAACATTAGCAGTTGAAAACAATGTTAATGTTGCTATTTCTCTTTTCTTCTTTTACTGAAATTGCTAATCGGAACAGCGAGTTAGCATTTACTAAACTTGCTAATCGATAGTATTTCGGCTAATATTTCGAAGGTTAAATGAAAACACAAACACTGCTACTTACGTTAGCAATGTTCAAGTTTTCATTGAACGTAGTTCAAAGTATTATTAGGTGCGATTAACTTTGGCGAATGTTTTGGTGTGTTGATATCACTTTTTTGAAGGGCCGAACCATTCGAAACTTGGCGGTCCGGTCCCTTTTACCAGTTTTGTTTTTTGATAAATCACTTCTTTTTTTTTTAATTGTGTATTAGACTCAACTAGATTTTTCAGGATGATTTCAAGTTTGGATTGAATTACCAACCCAAACTGCGAGAAGTCCTGCTGTATCGAAAACATACGAAAAAATTAAATACCTTTAGACAACAACTCTATAAGTAAGTGGTTGCTGTAACTGGTTCATTTTGGTGTTTACATCTGGGATTACAGCTAGTATAGAATATAGAAAATATTTCCCTCTTTCTTATATACTCTTACTCTTACT
>JAHWFP010206443.1:15628-25948 GCA_023313725.1 Lithobius niger | reverse complement strand
CCCCCCCCCCCCCCCCCCCCCCCGGATTTACAGGATTTATGTTGCCGGATGAGCTTGGCTTCCCCCTTCCCCCTCCCCCCAAAAAAGCCAAGAAAAGCAGTGAAAGAAGACAAAAGCAGCTAAAAACACTGCAGCGAATTTGCGGAGGGTATAGAAGGTATTCCAACTTTCCTCCGAGCTGTTGGCACAACAATCCGATTTTAAATGATACGATATCATTGTGACTTTTTTAATGTTTATACTGTTTGTGATATATTTGTGACTTTTTAAAAAGATCAGTAAAAAAATTTTGAAGGTGCATTTTGTCGGTAGAGGGTGGCATTTTGACGGTGGCATTTTGACGTGGTGGCATTATGACGAGTGGCATTCTGTCGGGCATTCACAAAATCACTGCAGGTTTGCCAAATCTGTGCAAATCCGTGAACGCTCACTGCAAGTAAATGCATGAATTACCTGCGAATCTGAAAATCTCGGCAAATCCGTGGAAGGCTAATTGAAAATTAAAATTTTTGATGGAATCTGAAAATCTTCGGGGTGAAATCTACACCCCATGATTTCGGATTTGCAACTCCTTCAGAAATCCGTAAGTCCCTAAAACTTATATGTAACTCTCTGGAACTCTGTGAAATCTCTGCAAATACGTGAAATCAGTGCATATCCATGAAATCTGATCAAATTTGCAAAATCTCAGCAAATTCGTGCTAATTCCGTAAATCCCCTGAAATCTGCAAATCCAGGTTAACCATTTTGCAAATCTCGACGATTTTCAAATTTCGAACGTTATTTCGGGCTTCGTCGGACCCTTTGTCGCCCCACCATCACTGGTTCATTCACGCCGAGATGCGATGACAGCAGGGATAAAAGCTTCACTCTTCAAGCGAGGCACGGAGCTTTTATCTCAAGCGGCCTTGGTTGTGAAGCATCCTTTGAGGCCGTTGTAATGAGCGCAGTAGACCTGTTTGTGACGGTTACAGCGCAATAAAGCAAGTTGAGCTTTAACCCGAATATTTATCCGGAAATTCTCCTTCAGGTTTTCCTACAATAGAATTAAATTATGTTTTTTTTTTTTGTTTTTTTTTTTGTACACGCGCTTCACCGCGACAGAGAAATTTTTTTTAGCAACTTGCTTTAACTGTGCAGCAATGATATACCACCGACAAGAATGCGTGTCAGAAATTAAATTCCGACTCTGACTGACTCATCAGGTTTTAAAGGCAGAGCGATAGCGTAATACGATGGAATTTGGGCTACTGAGCTTGGCTAGCAGAGAGCGAAAACCTTGAACGGTAGAAATTTGATAGGCGGTGTTTTTCTTCGTTGTCACCCTGCTTGTCGCTACATAGCAACACACAAAACCGCTCCTCATTACTTAGGGACCGTTCATTATTTATCAACGGGGTTGGGCGGGTGGATTGTCGTCATCAATATATACAAAAATTCATGGCCCCTTCCCTTGGTGTTTGTGGATTTTTTTTTCGCCCCCCCCCCCCCACCAAAAAAAAATTGTATTAAAATTTCCATTTTCATCAAAAGATTGTACGAAACGTACTAGGCCTACGTTAATACCTTGTGGAATGTACTGAGGTAAATTTATTACATTAATATTCTGTAAGGCTTATAGGTGCACTTCCTCTCTCGAATTTTTTTCCTACCCCCCCCCTCCTACTGATATCACCTTCAAAAAAAATGTAGTCTCCCTCCCTCTTCATATAAACTTTTTCATTCCCCCCCCCCCCCCCCGTTCATAAATAATGAAAGATCCCTTATAATCTTCCTGTCCAACCCACCTTTCTGTCAACAGTCGTGTCGTATGAACTACAATTCATTGTTGATAGGTTCCCAGTTGAACTAATAAATTTGCCAAGTATATAAGAATTGCAAAGAATTCCATTGTTTTTGTTAACTTTTTGTTTTGTTTTTCATTAATGTTTTGCGTACGAGTTAAATTCCCTCTTACACTATACCATTTTAAACACCAGTTATGCTGTAATTCGCGTTAATCCTTTTTCTGTGTCAGTTTTGTTTTGTCGAGATAACAAACGATATCAAATGTACACATACAAATCTATTTAAAGGATCCCGGGATACGATCTTAATAAAATTTATCATTATCTAAATTTTAAAAATTCCCGCAACTTAGCGTTCATATTTATTACAGCTCTTGCCCAAGCTTAGGAAGGTGGCGGGGAAGGAAACTTGGACCCCTTGGTTTGGCACGGCCCCTGTTACAATGCCTTCCCCCCTCCCCCCCCCCCCCTTCCCATCCCGCCAGTGTTTCGCGAAAATGTGTACTCCGTTGACTCCCGGTGTCCAACAGGAAGCCCATGTAAAAGACGGGGCAAAAGTAAAACCTCAGGCACACAGCGAGCTTTGTAGGTGGCCCCCCGATCACCCCGAACAAAACGAGGAAAGACAGCCCAGTGGTCAGCGCCCTTGTCTCCACGCCAACGGAATGCTGGTTCGAATCCCACGACTCTGACCTACTAGACTTTGAAAAAAAAAATTACTGGAGTTGGTTCTGAACTCAAGAATTGAGTTTATTTTTCAGTCCAATTTACATAGTGAGTATTACGAAAGACAAACCTCACACCACACGAGAAGATGCTCGCGTATGGTAAATGTCGCAGAAAAACAAAGAAACACATTCTTAAGGAAGAAAGAAATAATAATAATAATAATATTAATAATAATAATAATAATTTATTCAGCATTCAGTATATGAACAATATACAAAATGTTTTTTACAAGTAAACAAGCACGAAGCCTAGGAGGCTTGCATGTGCACTGAAGAAGATTCGTACAAATTATGCGATTTAGTGGTCTATATTACATCAGGTTCACACATATATCTTTGTATTAGACTAATGAAGAACAACCTTTGGTGTATAAGCATTCTCCTGTAAGTCAATAATGTGAGTTATTTTTAGCCATATTATTTTTTTTTTGTTTCTATTTGACTGAGTAATTTCACTTCTAACAGCAAAAGGGATTTCATTGAGTATGGTAGGTACTACAAAGTTTAATGTCTTCTTCCATAGGAGTTCCGCCAGGCAGCGCATTGCAGCCATTTCGAGTTCATTCTGCAGGGCCTATAGTTGTATTAAACTGGTACGTTTTGTCGAAGAAAAAGCTAGTAATGATGCTAAACATAAATTTTTTTTTAATTAAAAAGTTCGAACTTTTTTAGGATCTCTTTGGTTGAAAGTTTTTTTTTTTTGGTACTGAACAGAGCTTTAGTTGCTTTATTTGAAGTTTTTTGTAGTCTGCTAATAGAGTTAGCAGTGGTCGAGCCAAAAATTGTGCGTACATATCGAACTTGAGATAAAATCCAATATTCGTAGATAATTTTTTTTATTTCCGCAGTAAAGCAATTTCTTGTAGCATGAAGAAGTGGTATAGTTTTTAGAATTTTTTTTTGATTATGTTAGCAATGTGTAGGTAGAATTTCCAGTTCTCATCAATTTCCATTCCAAGGTATCGGAAAGTGTCAACTTACAAGAGTTTTGGGCAAGAAGTGCAGTTTATTTTGTTGGGGCAAGAGCCATCACGTGAGAAAATGTCACACTCCTTCTAGTAGTGTGAGAGGTTGTGATGTGTACATAGGTGGTTTTATAGTTGTTGATGAATAAATCGTTATTGATCAGGTATCTATTAATATTATTGAAGTCGGTTTGGAGTCTATTAATCATAGTATTTTTTACAATAGTCGCTAATTGAGACTAATAAGATGTCGTCGGCATAGAAGGAAATAAAGCACTGTAGCTCCTCTTCCAGTTGATCATTAATGAAAATAATAAGGGTCCCAGAATAGAACCTTGCGGCACACCATAATGGACATAATCTGTCCATTCACTTAAAAAGAGTTAGCAATTTTCACACTACTTTGTCTGTGAGCCATGTAACTTGCAATGATGTCTAAAACGTTTTCTCTTATGCTAATATTACACAGTTAGTAAACAAGCGCGTCTTATCCACCGTATCAAACGCTTTTTTTTAGGTCAATTGCAATAGTACCGACGTGTTTACTTTTTGTTAAGTACGTTGGTGATCAAGTTGTTAATTTTATTCAGTGCAGTGATGGTACCAATGCCTTTCTGAAAACCACGTTGAGCTCCATTAATAATATGAATTTTTTTTCAAAAATTTACTGATTCGGTTGGCAAAAAATGTTTCAACAATTTTGTTCAATGTAGGTAGAAGAGCAATTGGGCGGTAGTTGAAACATTGTTTTTTTTTTCATTTTTTTTCATTTTTTTTTCATTTTTCAGTTGGTCTTATTTGGGTTTTTTTTTTTTAGGTTATTTGGCCAGATTTCAGCCTTTATAACAGCATCAATTAAGGTTGTCCAGAATTGGGTGGTTTGTTCTTTTGTTTCTGCAAAGTGCTCAAGCAGAATTCCATCCTGTCCACACGATTTTTTTTCAAGTTTGTCAGTTATTAACATAATTTCAAATTCATGTGGGCTTTCAGTACACAGTTTGTGTGGAGGCTGAGAAAGTACACATTGATGTGGACTGTCAGTACATATAGTTTTCACAGTGTACGGAGGTTAAAGAGTGTTTTTTTTTCTTTTTTACGTTTTTGTTGTTGTGTACATTATTTTGTTCCGTGTGAGTGCAAAGCTTTTAGATTTGGATACTTCTTGGTTGTAATATTCAGCAAAATTTTTACATATTTTACTCCCATCCTGTTCAGGGAAATGTTTTAGAATTTGTTCATCAATATCTTTTTTTTTCCTGCCACAGTCTGTATTTATTTTGTCCCAAATTTTCGCACTGTAAAAACACTTTTTGTAGTAGTCCCGTTTAGCTGTTTTTATTTCGCTATTATCAAGTGCCTGAGTAGATTGTTTTTTTTTGTTGGGGGGGGGGGGGGGGACGGAATTTGAATTCAAAGTTTTTTGTTTTTTTATTGATAAGTTTTAGTGTTTTTTTTGATAAGGTTTATCATTCTGCTTTAAATGATTTTTTTCCCCCCCTTTTTAATTCCACAGTAAGATGTATTATCCTGGTACATTTTTAAATAGTTTTTTTCAATTTCTGAGTAAATCAATTTTGGATCGTCCAAAAATGTCAAGTAGTTCCAGATTATATTTTAAAGTTGTCTTTTGATACCATTATTCTTAAGTTTTTGATGAACATTTTTATTGTTAGTTTTCGCATTCTCTGCAAGATCAAAGTTCCAAAATTGGATTCCGGTAAAATAGTGGTCTGTTAATCTAATTTTAATACCGAACGAGCTGTTGATACCTGTTAAGTTTACTATAAATAAAGTCAAGGCAAGAAATGCTCAATTTATTTTCACGATAGTCTTCTCTTGTGAGTGAGTTAATGTGTTCAGTTAGGCCTAGTGAAGCAATGCAGTTTTCAAATTTTTCAATGTCATGTTTCTCTGATTGGTCTTGGTGACCGGAGAAAGTGTTAAAGTTAAAATCACCAATTAGAATTAGGGTACTGTTGTCGCTAATGTTGTTAACAAGGTCTTTTAGTTTTTGTTTATAAATTTAATTCTGCTTGCAGAGGGTTTTTTGTATACTGCAATTAGTTCAAAAATGTTTTTTTTAGGGGGTGGGGGAGCAAAAAGGTGCGTGTAATGGTATCTTTCTTGTCAGTAACAGAAACAGCAGCATTGTAGTCAATAACAATAATAAAAGTGGAAAACAGGGTTTACAAAATTCAAAACTGCATAACTAGTCTGGTAGCATAGCCAAAAACCTGGAAGTAAGGTCAGCCCAATGGTTTATGGTGTTTTGTGTTTCTTCAAGGCATAGTTAATGAAATTCTCCAGGGTGCCACTTTGTCACCCTTGAAAAAAATTTAAATATTCAAGATGGCGGCCAAGATGGATGAAAAATCATATATCAGTCATATCTGCGCTTATAGAACAGACAGGATAATCATGTTGGTGTCTAATACCATGTTTTCAGTGTCAGGGAATACTAATAACGGATTGTCTTGTTGGTAAAATATGCGCCCCCCCTTTCTTTTAAGGGCTGGTATAAGTTCGATTTTATGCTCATTTTCAACTTTCAACTGCTATTCTGCCGTTTCTAATTAAGGTGGAAGACCCCAATTAGATTCATTCGAAATGTGGGAATGTCTTCTTTGCATCAAGGGCGAATAAATGGGTGTATCATTGTTACGGACTAAGCTACGCTTCTTTTTTTAGGGGCTAGTAGCACAGTCACCGTTTTACTTTTCGCTCATTTTCACCTATCAACTGCTATTGTGACGTTTCTAATTTACCACGGCTGTGATGTCACGCTAAATCAACGCCATGCTAAATTTCCGTAGGTTAAGTAATAGATATCCGTGAAGTGTAGCCGATTTAACGGGGATATTCGCTCGTCTAGTCCAATATCGAGGGCGTGGAGGGAAATCGCACGAGCGCTGCAAGTGCGAGTGCTGATTTCCCTCCACGTCCGAGATATTGGACTAGCCGTTTCGAGCAGACGAGCGAATATCCCCGTTAAATCGGCTAGACCTCACGGATATCTATTCCCTGAACGATATGTTCGACTATGTTTTCTGAAAGTGGGACGAGACGAGACCGATGCTGAATGAGGTCTTGTCGGATTCTCGTTTGGTCTTATGCAAATCACTAAACAGGACTGATTTGCATGTAATGAGAGGTCAGTAAGCAATGGTTTGCAGATGTAAGAAGGCTCTGATGCTGAATCGAGTATAGGTAACGGGAGAATTTTTGTTTCAATATATTTCCTCCAAATTAAAAGCACGAGCGAAGCTTCTGCTTTTACCAAAACTCCTTCTTCGCACTATTGGTAAGGAGGCCCACGCACTGCATGTCCGCAGAGTACGTTTTACACAATTAAAAAACTCTCAATTATAATTTGCACTCTGGTATTATGTTGTTCTTTACAATTGTCGCCCCAGCTATTTATGCACCGTAGATCGCCTATTAACAGCCCTGGCAAAGCTATGCCCATTCCCATAAAATGTTTAAGGTTAGAAATCGTGAAATTATCTAGTTTCAGGCCGGGGGCAGGTGGGGAGTGAGGGGGGGGGGGGGGATTATTTCACGATTTCTGAATTTAAGGCATTTTAGATCATAATTTTTCTGCTAGAAATTGATTGAAAACTTCATGCATTTAAGGCAATCAATGTTTCATCCCCTTAAATCGTGGTTTTTCTCCACCAAATATTAACTAAAAGCTTCGTACATAAAGCAAACTAAATAAACTAATAAGCTAAATTCCTGAACAAATGAGAATAAAGGCATTGAGTGCGCCACACCAAACCCAACACACGTACGTGAGTGATCGCACCTTCTTTCGACCTTACGGAAAAGTGTCAGTGTTGGTCTGGAAAACATGGAAAAATCAGGTAATTTCGTCACGAGCTTTGGGACGCCACCTAGGATCAAGAACAAGAATGATCGTGTCAAGATCGAGACAACACCAAGCATGTAGGTCGACACTCGACTTTTTCGATGTAATTATCCAACGTACTGAAAATGCTCAGTATTTCGTTGAAATGTGCGTCTGTCATCGATCTTAGCAGCAGCAGTAGGGCACTGAATCGAAATTTGTTGCATTAACAACTAGCGCATGATGCACACGTCTGTGTTGCATTGGTGCTGACGTCATTTCCACCCTAACGTCATTTCTGCTGACGTCATTTCTAGCCGTGCAGACGAGCACTGTTGTTGTTTGACGCGCACCCAGCGTTAGCCATGGCGCCAGAAGGAGAGAGGAACAATTTTTCTAGGTAAATCCCATCGGAAATTCCTAGTTTCTCTTAGATGCCACAGTCTACATGATCATGAGTCATCACAGGGCCGTTCTCTACCCGAAAATGCCTGGGGTGGCTGAGGCTGGATTCGAACCCGGGACCTCTGGCACAAGAGACGGTCATGCTAACCATCAGGCCACCTTGCCCCCATACAGACGAGCAATGGGACGTCAGATTCCATTCACGGACATTTTCCCCGGACTTTTCCCCCCTGAACATCCCCCTCTCCCCCGCAAAAACAAGAGAGGACATATTCCCCACTTGGGTCGGAAATTTTCTCCCGGGACATTTTTCCCCCGGACATTTTCCCCCAACGAAGAAAAAATTATATATAAAAAAAAGAGTTTAACTGTGCATTTAAAATTACTTGCAAGGTTATTTATTTTAAACACAAATGCTAGTGCCGGCTTATGATTCATAATACTTTAACTCTTGTTAAGTACATTAAAGCGCCTAAATGACATTAGTATATGACGAAAGTTTTAGTATCAAAAGTAAGATAGGCGAACAGGAGGGTTACGTGCTATGAGCGTGAATAAATCGAGTGCATAGCATGATGATCACACAGGCAGAAGAAATTAAACGCATATGCCCCCCACAGTTCTGATGGTACACTGCCAGAGGTGGATATGCGCTCGATTTATCCTAAAGTAATCACAAATCAGAACTACCAGTAACTCACTGCTGGAAATACAGAAAATGAAACTAGGATTCATTCAGGTAGCGTGCGCACGATCTAATTACGTCCAATGCACACCTCTAACAGCAGCATTGCCTAGCCTATCATCTCTCCTAACCAACATCACAGAACACTTTTTAAACCAAACTTAAGTTACCACTTGCAAGTCGTATCCTGCCCGTTGAAAGTCGAGTCCAGGCAATTATTCTACCTAACCCATCGTAATCTGTAACAAAACACCAAACGCAATTTCACCCTTCCTCGTCCCACTTCCCACTCCCCGCTTCCGCCTCCTCCGTGAATTTCGGGTAAAATGGTTAAGGCACTACATTTAAAGCAAACTTAACAAATTTAATGAAAATAGACATTGTGAAAAGTGTCTCGGGGAAAAAAGGTCCGGGGGAAGAGTGTCCGGGGAGATAATGTCCGAGTTAAGGGGAGAATTTGTCCGCTGTCGTTCTCGAGGGGGGGGGGGGGGGAAGGCCCGGGGGGAAAAAGTCCGAGGGGAAATTGTCCGAATACCAAATTCGATAGGCGTCTTGGTCCCAGGTGTACATCTCTGGTTTCGTGCAGACCCGGATTCGATCCTGGTGAAGGGAAGTGTATATGTACGGGGTTTTTTCCAGTTGTTTCCTACCCGTTGCTGAGGGTTTCCTCCGGGTACTCCGGTTTCCTCCCTCAGGAGGCAAAAAAAAAAACAATTGACACGATGGTAGTTCTTTCCACTTAACATCTGCCGCTCGGGCCCTTCAAAAAGCTGTAAGCTTATTGGCCGACAACGTCTATTCTATCTTATTCTCTTCTAAACGAACAACTCTGCACGAACGTTACCGATCCACAGTTCATACAGTGCGTGACCTTTTCCGAAATGGATTACATCAGTTCGCTAGTGGATGCTGGTCGTCATGAATAGTAAGTGTACAATGTAAACTGATAAGAAACTGTCTTTTGTTATTTACGGTTAAATTTCGTTTCAAAATCCCATGCAGAAGATAATAACTTTTGTAAAGAAGCGGCATCACTGGCGGAGCATTGACTGACTACAAGCTAATGCAATTAATTTACTATCAGTTGTTGGCAGTGAGCTGACTATCTTGATGGCATTTACTGTGCTTCGTAGCTCGTTGCTCATGGCTCTGATACGCATGGGAAACGTTGCACGTGACTATCTACGGTGTGACCATAGTCCATACACAACAGGAACGTTTTAAAATAGGTTGTACGCAGCTCGCAAGCTATAAAGGCAAAGGTACCAACTAAGGCTGTACCGAACGAGAATTTTTCACTGGAACCAAACCAAACCGAACAAAACCTTAAACACGCCAAACACCGAACACTTCCGAACCGAACAAAAATGTACCAAACCAATCTATCCCAAAATAAAATATAAAAGAACTCAGTTCACCAAGATTCATCAAAGTACAAGTTTCTTAACAAATGTAGGTATTTCATAATGATAGTTGTAATTCCATAGATGTTGAAACTCTTGTTTAAACATAAAAAAATCTCCATGACTTTTAACATTTTCCCTTATAACTTCTAAACCGTTCAAGCGCTAGGAACTTGTGGTTTGGACCAACACAAAGCTGGCGAAAAAAACCTTCAAAATAGTGTATTCAAACATCAAAATCCGTCGATTAGAAGTGAAAATATGTTCGGTTTGGTATTTTGCGTTTGATAGACTGAACACCCAATCGAACCCCCTCTGTTCGGCCATGTTTGGTTCGGTTCGTTCGGTTCGGTACAGCCTTAGTACCAACTGTCATTAAAAAGAAATATTTGTCAACTATGTAAGTTTGATCATGCGAACTTGCCCAGGCCAGGATCCCAGACGTAATTAACACAACCTGTCTCTTAAATTAATCTGCCTGTATTTTATTCTTATCGTAA
>JAHWFP010206443.1:0-15528 GCA_023313725.1 Lithobius niger | reverse complement strand
CGTAGGCTCGGTTTGCTAATGCACGTACACTTACTTGTCTAAAATAAGGCACTGAAACGTACTGCAACGAACCGATTATTTACTGCAAATTTACAAAACTGAACGAATTTTATTGCAAAACAAGACGAGACAAGCCAAGACTTAGAAAGATCGAGAATGTGGTCACCAAGCTCAAGACAACATCAAGATTAAAGTGTAGGAGTGGAGACAAGATCAGGATTGGTTATATCTCGCCTTGTCTTTACAGAAGGCATCCTGACAGGACTTAGCAGTAGGACTTCGGCGTTTGGCCTCAGAGGTAGATGGTTCAACTCCCACTCAAGCAGTCCGATATTTAAGTACAAAAGTCAACGTAAAAAGGTTTGCATCTGTATTTATTTATGACTTGTGCCGATTTGGCACTCCGTCCTGTTTAATTAATGTCATGGTTGTAGTCCTTGAGACTATTGCATAATTGAGTACGCAAAATTAGCATGCTGCAAAGTTACGAAACCAACTCTGTGAACTTAAAAAACAGCCGCTTAAAAAAAAAAAAACTTCGATTGTTACTAACAGTTTGCCTGTTTGAAAATGTATTTTCTCACATTTTCCTTTTTTTTCTTTTCGATTTGCGATTTGAAACAAATCTTTGAATAAAACTACTACGAGAGACCAAACTGGTAGTCTGCCGTTAACTTTACCTCGTTTCTTTTAGCTTAAATTTCCGCAATATTAAAGTGGCACTATCACTGATTAAAAGCAGACGAATTCTAACAACATCTAGCGCTATGTAGTACCATCTAGCTCTTGCTGGCACCAAGCGAAGGAATGCATAACGGCATTTCTTTTAACGAAACAAACAAGCCACGACATCCTTAATGAGTGAGTGAAAATTTGGTTCGTCCTCGTACACCTGGCAGCAAGCTATAAAGATTAACAATGTCATTGCCGCTAGATGGCGCCACGGTATTTTCGTTCGCATTTCAATCGGTGATAGTGCCACTTTAACGACTTATATAATTGGAAAAGTGCAACTTGTTTACAAACTTATTCGAGGTAATTAATTCGCGCCACGAAAACGAGAAAAATGGAAAACAAGACTTGTGTTTGAAATTGGGACTTTACCAACGTTGGAGACTTTTAGTTTCATTTCCCCCCGAGTTTTCATTTTTTCCGGGTAAAACGGATAAAAATACACTGTACTTCCGTGCAATTCACCGGGGAAAATGAAAACTCTGGGGGGAATGAGACTAATTTCTCCACCGTAAGTGTTGATAAAACGTCGGGGTTACCTATAGGAAGATTAGTTTATGTTATGATTACATAAACAAACACTCGTCGCATGGTTATCTTCTTAATATTACTTCAGTTCTCTTAAGTTCAAGTTATTAAGCTTCTCAACCTCGAGGACTCTTTAAAACTCCCAGTCCATTCCTATACGCCAGAATTTTCCAGGACTTTTCCACGTAAAATGTAGGAACCTCCAACATACGGCACAACGTATGCAATAAAAAGAGACGACTAAAATGCAAACAAAGAAACATTGGCGATGAGATCGCTGCACAAGTTGGTTTCGGCGGCCGATTTTATTTCTAGTTCCCGTGCACGATACTATGAGGCGCTGTTTGTGCCATTAATAAATAATGAATCGGTATATTTTTTTCTTTCACGTACGTAAAAAACACTTTTTGTATTTAAAATTATTTTTTTTAGTACATATCTATAGTATAAATATTTTGCATACTTGAGCAGACTTCAGGTTGAGGTTGTTTATTTGGGGCCTCGGCCTACCGCCATATGCCTTCACTAAACACTATACAGCAGTACACATAAAGTTACACTGAATACCTCACATCATAGGCGCAACTACCTGTCACATGTAGTCCAAATATGCCCACCACCCAGTTCAAAAACGAGGTAGCGCACAGTTCCAGTGGGACTCTTCAAGCAGACCAACGTGCCAGTGAATGATGGGGGAAGACAGAGGAAGAAGGGCTAGACTGGGACTCTACTAGTTTTCACAAAGGTGGACACTGCACGGAGCCGTTAAGGTGGGTGTTCATCATATGTGAAGGCCAAAAGACTTCGCAGAGTTGGGTCACCCCTAAACCATGCGCAATTCGATAGGCGTCTTCGTCCCAGGTGTACATCTCTGGTTTCGTGCAGACCCGGATTCAATCCTGGTGAAGGGAAGTGTATATGTACGGGGTTTTCTCCAGTTCTTTCCTGCCCGTTGCTAAGGGTTTCCTCCGGGTACTCCGGTTTCCTCTCTCCTGAGGCAAAACACAATTGACACGATGGTGGTTCTTTCCACTTAACATTTGCCGCTGGGGCCTTCAAAAAGCTGTAAGCTTATTGGCCGACAACGTCTATCCTATTTTATTCTCTTCTAAACGAACAACTTAGCACGAACGTTACTGATCCACAGTTCATACAGTGCCTGACCTTTTCCGTAGTGGATTACATCTGTTCGCTAGTGACTGCTGGTCGTCATGAATAGAGTACAGTGTAAACTGATAAGAACATGTCTTTTGTTATTTACGGTTAAATTCGTTTCAAAGTCCCATGCAGAAGATGACAACTTTTGTAAAGAAGCGGCAACACTGACGGAGCATTTACTGACTACAAGGTAATGCAATTAATTTACTATCAGCTGTTGGCAGTGAGCTTACTTTCTTGATGGCATTTACTGTGCTTCGTAGCTCGTTGCTCATGCAGGCTCTGATACGCATGGGAAACGTTGCACGTGACTATCTATGGTGTGACCACAGTCCATACACAACTGGAACGTTTTAAAGTAGGTTGTACACAGCTCGCAAGTCGCAAGTTATAAAGGAAAAGGTACCAACTATCATTAAAAAGAAATATTTTTCAACTATGTGAGTTTGAACATGCGAACTTGCCCAGGCCAGGATCCCAGACGTAATTAACACAACATGTCTCTTGAATTAATCTGCCTGTATTTTATTCTTATCGTAAATGGTATGGGGTTGGGGTGGAGAGGCGGAGGGGGGGGGGGGGGGGGTAGGCTCGGTTTGCTAATGCACGTACACCTACTTGTCTAAAATAAGGCACTTAAACGTACTGCAACGAACCGATTATTAACTGCAAATTTGCAAAACTGAATGAATTTTATTGCAAAACAAGACAAGACAAGCCAAGACTAGAAAGATCGAGAATATGGTGGTCACCAATATCAAGACAACATCAAGATTAAAGTGTAAGAGTCGAGACAAGATCAGGATTGGTTATATCTCGCCTTGTCTTGACAGAAGGCATCCTGACAAGACTTAACAGTAGGACTTTGGCTTCTGGTCTCAGAGGTCGATGGTTCAACTCCCACTCAAGCAGTCCGACATTTAAGTACAAAAGTCAACGTAAAAACGTTTGCATCCGTATTTATTTGACTTATGCCGATTTGGCACTCCGTCCTGTTTAATTAGTGTCATGGTTGTAGTCCTTGAGATCTATTGCATAATTGATACTCTCTCTCTTCAGATATTGAGTACGCAAAATTAGCATGCTGCAAAGTTACGAGACCAACTCTGTGAACCTAAAAAACAGCCGCTTAAAAAACAACTTCGATTGTTACTAACAGTTTCCCTGTTTGAAAATATATTTTCTCACATTTTCCTTTTTTTTTTTCGATTTGCGATTTGTAAACAAATCTTTAAATAAAAACTACAAGAGACCAAACTGCTAGTCTGCCGTTAACTATACCTCGTTTCTTTTAGCTTAAATTTCCGCAATATTAACGACTAATATAATTGGAAAAGTGCAACTTGTTTACAAACTTATTCGAGGTAATTAATTCGCGCCACAAAAAGGAGAAAGTTGGAAAACAAGACTTGTGTTTGAGATGGGACTTTACCAACGGTGGAGACTTTTAGTCTCATTTCTTCCGGGGTTTTCATTTTTCCAGGGTAAAACGGATAAAAATACACTGTACTTCCGTGCAATTCACCGGGGGAAATAAAAACTCGGGGGGGGGGGGGGGGATGAGACTAATTTCTCCATCGACAAAACGTCGGGGTTACCTGTAGGAAGATCAGTTTATGTTATGATTACATAAACAAACACTCGTCGCACGGTTATCTTTTTAATGCTACTTCAGTTCTCTTAAAGTTTAAGTCATTAAGCTTCTCAACCTCGAGGCCTCAACTCCCAGTACATTCCTATACGCCAGAATTTTTCCAGGACTTTTCCACGTAAAATGTAGGGACCACCAACCTACGTCACAAAGCATGCAATAAAAAGAGACGATTAACATGCAAACAAAGAAACATTTGCGATAAGATCGCTGCACTAGTCGGTTTCGGCGGCCGATTTTATTTCCAGTTCCCGTGCACGATACTAAGAGGCGCCGTTTGCGCTATTAATAAATAATGAATCGGTATATATTTTTTCTTTCACGTACATAAAAAAAAATTTTTTTTTTTTTTAATTTTTTTTTTTTTAGTATATATCTATATAAATACTAGAGGAAGCCCGTGCTATGCACGGGGCCGGTCATGAATTAAGTTTACGGACACATTTCCCAGGACATTTGCCCGGGACATTTTTCCGGCACTCTTCCCGACTTGTCAGATTGATCGACCACTCATGCCTGCCTCCTGTTTGCATGCAGGTAGAATGGGAGAGCGTATTTGCAATCCGGGCGTGAGGAGGGGAGAAGTGATTGTTCGGCCCGACGACTTGTCAGATTGAACCTTTATTGAGTTGATCGACGACTCATGCCTGCCTCCTGTTTCCATGCAGGTAGAGTGGGAGAGTGCATTTTCAATGCGGGCGCGAGGAGGGGAGAAGTGGTTTTCCCTTTAGCCTTCCTTTTAGCCGGCCACCGAGGTTATTATAAATATTTTGCATACTCGAGCAGACTTGAGGTTGAGGTTGTTTATTTGGGGCCTCGGCCTATACCGCCATATGCCCTCACTAAACACTATACAACAGTACACAGAAAGTTACACTGAACTACTCTACACTACACAATCTACCATATACCTCACATCATATGCGTAGCTCTACTTGTCACATGTAGTCCAAATATGTCCACCACCCAGTTCAAAAACGAGGTAACGCACAGTTCCAGTGGGACTCTTCAAGCAGACCAACGTGCCAGTAGGTGATGGGGAAGACAGAGGAGGAAGGGCTAGACTGGGACTCCACTAGTTTCACAAAGGTGGCCACTGCACGGAGCCGTTTCGTTGGGTGTTCATCATATGTGAAGGCCAAAAGACTTCGCAGAGCTGGGTCACACCTAAGCCACGCGCAATGGCTGTTTGCCGTGACGTCACCATGAGTTAGCCAATGACGAATGAGAACAACGGCTGTTTGGCCGTCTGATTGGACTAGCCCATTCACGTGATATGCACGTCACAGCAAACAGACACGGCGCGTGGTATAGTATACTCGATGATCCTGACTCTCTGGGACTGAAGTGCGCAACAATGCAGGAGCACATGTTCTGGAGTGTACTCCACACCACATCGATCACAGACTGGGGACTGTCGCGAAGAGCACGAAGCACAGTACGCCCCGTACGAAGACGCAACAACACTCTCCCTACCCATCCAGCTACACTTAGGCTTGAGGTTCAAAGGGTTTAACGAGCGTTAACCACTCCTGGTCATCTGCCCGAAGCCCTAAGGCAAGCTTCAATAATGCCGGCTAATCAGCTGTACCCTGGGACAATCAGCAAGAGAGCAAGCGGGTTCATTCTTGGCACGGTAGCAAAGAAAAAGGGCGAGCGGCCGACAATGACAACGGATATGCGCTCTAACAAATAGAAACAATTACACTATTGCTTCAATAATGCTGACTATTACAGCCGAGTTGAATCAGCGGGAATCAGCTAGACCGGCGTATGTTAGGCCGGGGAACAACACTAGTAAGCTAATAATTTTATTCTGATCGTATCCCCAAATCCTTTAAATGGATTTGTGAGGGAACAGTTTATATAATTTTTCATTTCAAAAGAACAAATTACGCAGATTTACACAAATTACACTTTCACGTACATACATTTTAACTTGTACATACATTTATGTATACATTTCTTTCTTTATTTACATGTATACATTGTTTTATTTCATGTACATATATTTTTATTTCGTGTACACATATTTTTATTTCGTGTTCATGTATTTTTATTTTGCGTACATACATTTTTTTTATTAACGTCCTTTTCAACTGCTAAGGTCATCAAGGGACGGGATGGACAATTTTGCTGGCAAATACACTGGCAATTTTGCTGGGTTCGAGTCCCAATCGGGGCAGTTGTCTTTTCTTTCTTTCTTAGACTAGCGTATTGTGTATCCTGACAAGGCCAGTCTTTAATGCAGACTGCTTGCTTCGTTTACCCTTTACCTTGTGATTTCTTTCTTTATTTACGTATGATCTTCTACATGCCACCATCGACATGAGCACCAGTGCATTTTCGGGTACTTTCTCTTCCTGAATGAAAAAGCTTCAATGAAAATTTGAAAAACCGAAGGTTCGGCTGCTTTACTTTGGTTGATACTCATACCCACAAAAACTTACTGCAAATCTAAAATCCACAGTCCAAAATGCACAACCAAAATTGTTCGAGCTTCCACTAAAACTTGCGAATTTTCGACACACTTGTGCCGGTTCGAAGTGTTGTCGAAAATTCGCAAGTTTTAGTTGATGCTTGAACTATTTTGGGTTGTGCGTTTTGGACTGTGGATCAACAAATTTGCAATAGGTTTTTGTGGTTCATTGAAAAGACTGAACTCGGGATCTTTGACTTGTGAGACGGTCATGGTAGATGTTGGCCCATCCTGACCTCTTTGTTGATGCATATAGGTACTTCCAAAGGTATTTGCTTAAGGGCAACTTCAGGATTCAGACAATTTTTTAATTCTCAATTTCCCTGACATTTCCAGGTTTTCCAGGTGCATCCAATGACAATTTCCAGGTGTTGAACGAAAATAATTCAACATCCCATATGTTTAGAGACTAGTCCAGATGGGACTAAATGTACTTTCACCACAGGTATTGGCACTAGCCTAGCCTAAAATTTGGTTTATTGAAGTTACATTGAAAATACTTGGAAGTTAAAAGGACTTCCAGCGCCATTTTTCTCGGTCCTCCACATCAAGTACGTCCCCAAAGGTCTATTCACTTACCGTTAGTCTTTCCCTTGCTAAAAAACCGTTTTAAAATATGGCGTTTTAAAATGTGACGATTTTCTGTTGAATATTGTTAACTATATTTAAGAACGACCCGTCACTAAATGATGCATTGCGCGCGTACAATAATCATGACGTTTCATCTCTGTGTGTACATCTACTAATTTTCTAATAGTTACCATGACATCTAAAATCTAATAGACTAATGCGGTAAAAATTAAAATTAATTATTCCAATAGATCGCCGAAGCAAAATTATAAGACACTAGTCTAGAAAATTATAAATTGTAATTTTAAAATACAAGAAACATTCCGGTTTTTGACGACACAATCAATGGGTTCACGCTGGCTGGACTATTAGGCGCAATGCCAATTGAGATAGTAGCTATGTTTTTCACTGCGAGGAAGGAAGCTACCGTCTCAGTTGACCTTAGCTGTGGTAAATACGCGGATGTGATCGTCGCGTGGGTGGAGGCAGGCGGATAGTTATAAGGCAGGCGGTATGTTGCTTTAAAGCACAAATGAAATTATTTGATACTAGCCTAGGATTTTGTTTCGATCTACTAATTCAATGGAACTTACAGAACTGACACAAAGGCATTTATTTAAATTTCCCTGTCTTTTCCCTGATTTTCAAAAAAAATTCTAGTTTTCACTGAAATTTCCCTGAGTCTTTGGCTCCACTTTCGTTTTCCCTCAGATTTCCAGGTTTTCCAGGTTTTGTCTGAACCCTGAATTTAGGTTAGTCACGGGATGCGAACCAGTATTCTCTAGGTTTGGAAACGACGACTCTAATCACGGGGCTGTGCTAACCCGGTTTACTAGGGGGGTCCCCGAGTCCCTTACAAAGCTCGTGGTATGTCTTGGTACTTCGTTTTTACCCCGTCCAATCGGTTATTTGTTTTGATACCACTGCAAGCATCCTGCGCAAAATACCTTTTGTAACGTTTACGTAGGTTAGAGTGAATGTATAGCACTCCCGTTTCTTACGAGGGTAAAAATCGGAAAATGAATGCCTTTGCACCATTTACACGCGTGTGAAGCAGTGTTGCAAAACCGAGCGGTACATGAAAGCCAACCAGAAGGAATGTACCTTTAAGACATTTTTAGTAATACGACCAATTTGTGTGTGAAAGGAGATTTTCAACTAGGGGTTTCCTGACTAAACCAGACTCACAGTTAAAAACAAGCAACGTTTTTAATTTTCAGCACAATAGAAACGTTTGTGTGCCTTGTTCACCTATAAAGAGACAAAGGACAATGAATGAATACAGATAAAACCGTTAAAACAGTAAAAAATGAAGGTACAGTGTTCAATACTTACAATCAAAAAATAAAATGGTTCCTCTCCTTTGTCATTTTACTTTTTGAGTGTAAGTATTGAACACTGTACCGCCATTTTTTACTGTTTTAACAGTTTTATCTGTATTCATTCATTGTCCTTTGTCTCTAGGTGAACAAGACACACTAACGTTTCTATTGTGCTGAAAATTAAAAACGTTGCTTGTTATGAGCTATGAGTCTGGTTTAGTCAGGAAACACCTAGTTGATAAAAAAAAGGGAAAAAAACATTTCTATACTCTATTCCACATTATGTTTTCAGAAAACTGACTGTATGAAGCCACGTTTTCTTCCACTACGAGTGCAAAAAATCCGTAAACATCCCATTCGTAAACTCTAACAGTAACTTTGTTGAGTCTACAAGTGTAATATCCACATTTTTTTGTACTCTTAGTGCAAGGAAACGAGTCGTCATCTAGTTAGTTTTCTGAAAACATAATGTGGAACAAACTGTAGTAATTTTTTAAGCACTTTACCATGCCAGGAATTTCATTCCTATTTTCCAGGACATTTCCAGGTTTTCATGGACCTTTACGAGCCTGATTAATGTCATCACGCTTCTGTTGGTAATGCATTGAAGCACGTTACTCGCGCCTTCGTAGTTAGACAAGGGTTGTAAGGAGTGCTAGCTAGTGTACACCATCGCAATGACGGATGGGCCTCCCTCCAGCTTGGAGTTTCGCAGTAGGCTAGCTGAAGCGAAGAGAGAGAGAGAGAGCAGACGCTAGCACAAAATAGGAACCATGGCAACGGGGATGAGATGCCGAGGGGGCTTGGCAGCTCCGCTTTTGTCCTGGGAGGGTCGCTGTTCGTTGGACTAGAGCCACATCTACAAAACATCAAGCAAGCGTCGATTTGATTGTGGGGCCCGTCTGCTGTTGCTGATCGTGGTCGGATTTCGGAGCGGATCGTGGTACTGGCGGTCGGAGGCAGGATTGGATGCCGGCGTATGGAGCCCACAATGCCGCGGAAGCCATGTTGGATCTGCGGTCAGGAACGTCGGCGATCCAGGTATTTATTTGGGATTTTACCCTGGGCTTTGGGTCAAGCCGCGGCTCGTCTGAAGAGGGGAAGCGAGTATCCTTGTTTGGGTTTGGCTTCACTGGTCGGGGAGAGCCGGGCGCCGATCCCACAAACGAGCCAGCCGGCTTAAAAGCGAACTGCTTATGTAATTATTGCAAAGATGACAATCTCGGCGTGTGTACATGCACACACGTGTATACACAAGTATGTATATATACATACACCACGTGAGAAATGACGAATATAAGGTGGAGGGAGGGCGGGTAAGAGGCGTCATTCTGGGTCGGTAATCAACCATGATTGTTTTACGTGTATTACTGTAACCCGACGTGTTCTTAATGAACTAGTGAGCTGATGAGTTCTTGTTATTATGAGATATGTATTTTTTTTTTAAGGATTCGGGTTGTACGTAATCTTTGACAGTATGTCCCAAATTTGTGTTTACAACGATTAATCAAGTGGTGAGTTATTACTTGTTGATTGGGTGACCGCGTGGAAGTAGGCAATGAATGCGAAGGGCGATGACAAAGATAATACCACTGATGATTACTGACCACACATGGCACAATTTTATGAGAAAATATTTTCACGTTAAATTTCATTCGTACATTTTACAACTTGCAAAACGATTGGCCATTCGAAAAAAAAAATAGGGAACGCTCAAAGAAGAGCTAGACTGAGTAACTCGCTTGTGGTGTACTGTTAAAAAAAATAAGGATAGAAATTGAGAAAATATTTTTTTTTTTAGTAAAGGTTCCTTCTTCACCGCGTGTATATATATGATTGAAGTCCTCACTCCAGCAAAACTGAAAAAAAAATATTTCGGGTCGTATTTCGACGAAACTTGGCCTGGTAGTAGATAAGTGTGAAGGGTATATTAACACCAAATATTATGAAATTCTGTGAAAGAGTAAAAGTAGCCAGCCACACGTAATTTTGAAAGCTATTCACTTGTTGTTCTTCTTGTTTCCTTCTTATTCTGCCACCGTTTTAGAAAAACGTACTGCACCTTACGTAAAATCTGGCACATGATCCAAGCCAGAAATTTCCTTGGACGTCATCCTCGAAGAGACCATTTTTCAATTTGGTCGATCCATTCCGGATTTACGGGAGGGGTGCCGGAATGGTATTGACACGGAGTCAAAATAACTCTAGGAATTTCTTACATCCTGACCCGTGTGTGGGACCCGAACTTATAGTAACACCGGATTTTTAATTTGCTTTAAAAATGTCTGAAATAATCCGGAATTGTGGTAAGAAGAAGCTACCGTAACTCTTGACTTTTCTGAAATACGGACGCCTGCAAGGGAACCAGAATTGCTAGAAATAACATCCCTGCCTCGCTCGTGCTCACTGCAGCTATACGTATAACATCAGAACCCGCAACCATATTACTGTCAAATAATTCAAGACTTAGGGTAATTCCATGTTACCACAATTCCGGATTATTTCAAACACTTTTAATGCAAATTCAGAAACCGGAGTTACTGAATTCCGGCTCCCACACGCGGGTCAGTATTTAACAAAATCCCGGAATTAACTTGACTACGTGTTGATACTAGTCCGCGCCCCCTTACGGGACCCTGAACGATCAGTTTTATTGTTTTACATTGTTTTAACCATTGAAATTAAGGAACAATGCCAAGCAGCAAACGCCAGGTCCATTCTTCGTGCACGAGTCATGGCTTTCATAAACAGTTGATTGTTGATGGGTAGGGGCGTGCGACCATAGGGCCGGGCCTCTGCAATAAAATCTAGGATCACGCTAGTGTGTCGCGCCAAGTAAGGCAACAAACATCACAACAAACATCACATCAATTCAATTGTCGAGTTGTAAACCATTGTAGCGCGACGCCATAGCGTCAGTGTCTTTCTTATATCTTGAAGCATAGATGGGCTCATTTCAGGTACTTGGGGAAAAATAATAATGCGGTACAAAAGCTTAAATTGTGTTGAAATCAAGAGCAATGACCCACCTGACAAAAATTAACTCGTGTAGGTATGCCAGCGAATCTGCTTTCAATGCAAAATCTAACCCTCAATAACGTTGAAAATATGTTACTGCTAGCTAGCTAGCTAGTCCGCTCATCCCCATGTTAAATCCCATAGGGTGATTATTCATCGATACCGAGATAACGGGAAGGCTTCCATCTACGAAATTGGACAAATGGTGCAGTACAATACGAACTGCGTACCTATTATGGTTTGAAACCTGGGGGCGTAACAGGGGTGGCGTGGGAGGGCGCCTAAGTACGAAAATATTGTATAACCATTGTTGAATAATAATGTGTATACTGACACATTATTATTCAACAATGGGCCTTAGGGCTTCGGGCAGATGACCAGGAGTGTTTAACGCTCGTTAAACCCTTTGAACCCTTTGAACCCTTTGTATACTGACGTGCGTGCCTAGACACATACTAGTGTATCACGCACGATAAATGTAAACAACGTTACCAATGAAATTGTATTCACGCCCAATTCACGAAAATTAAACCAACTGTAAAAACAAAGCAAAATAAACAAAGCCAAAGTCTGGTAAAGAGGCCACCTAGTTGAGAGTGGCCTTCAAAGGAGTGATAGCAACACACCAAAACTAACTAAATAAAACAAATTACAACAAAATTAAAACCAAACCAAAAACCTACATAGAGGTGACTAAGTTGAGAATGTTTCGGCCTATAGGCAAAGTGTTGAAAACCAATTTCTTGTTGACGTGGCACTTTATTACAAATCTGCACGGTAGTGGAGTTGAGTAAATACACAATTAAAAAAAAAGGAGTGATATCATATAAAAAACCAAAACTGGTAAAAGTAGCCGCCAAGTTCCGAATGGTTCGGCCCTTTAAAGGGGTGATATTGCTACCGAAAGTAGCAATGTTCTAGTTTTCATTTAAGCTTTTGAACTATTAAGCAGTGCGATTAACTTGACGAATGTTTGGTGTGTTGATATCATTCCTTTGAAGGGCCGAACCATTCGGAACTTGGTGGCTCCTTTTACCAGTTTTGCTTTTTGATATGAATGAATTGAGTTGAAAGAATCCGTACGACTTTGGGTCATGGCACCGGGAAATAACTTAAAATTGAAAGAATCCGTGCTTCAGCTAAACGCGTATACATTTTAGCCAAACTACGCTGCGTTGTTAATTTCGAGTTGGTAGCTAGAAACGATAGAATGGCGTATTTATTTAGTAGATGCAGGATTTCATAGCTGAGCTGAATTGTTTCACTGTGGGCAGCAACAATCACTGCATGTGCGTGCGTTTACACCTTTGCAAATGAAAAAAAAATTACTTCCTGCCGCAAGGCATATACTGAATTGGTTTTGGTGTAAATTTAATGTAACACTGGAGGAAGCTCGTGCTACTCACGGCTGGTGTTTTGCACCGTTTGCAACGCTGGGACATTTCGGCAACTCATGTGGATGCTAAAGTTTCACCGAATTAAGTTTCTTCTATGCAATTTTCTTTGCTCACCCAATCAGTGCATTCTATGACTCAAATCACTAGATGCACCGTTTTAAAAATTTGCAGGCTGAAGCATTGTTGCATGAAAAACTTTTCGCTTGCCGAAATCTATTGTACACACGGGTGGTGTTGGATGCACTGTTTGCAATACTGATTCTGTTGCGGTCGCTCATGTGTATGTCCATGTTTGGTTGAATTAAGTTTCGTCAATCGATTTTTCGCTTCACGCCCTCACCTGGCAAACAAACACTGATATTCGTTCGCTTTGCTCACTCAATCAGCGACCCCCGTGGCTCGGTCCCCAAGCACGGACATTTGAATGCAACATTGGTACGGTTTCGTATGTCATGTCCATGTTTGACTGAATTAAGTTTCGTCCATCCAATTCTCGCTTTGCTCAATCAATCAGCAATCCCGTTCACGACGCAGCCTCGACCTCTTTTCCAGGTACTGACATTTAAATATTTCTACAGGAAATAAATAAATACGCTTTTGTCGAACAAAGTTGAAACCTTTAGCCCAGGCTTGGCATTTTCTTTTTCTGGGAGAGGCAGAAAGTAAATCGCCGGCGTAACAATGCCTGATTGTTGTTTTATTTATTTATTTATTCACTGTGAGAGCCGAAAGGGTCATGCGCTCTACTCTACTTAGTATTATGCTACTTAGTTCAACGGCACGGATTGTTGTTTTGTTTTCACTTACAGAGGTCTTACTGTTGCCGACCACTTTGCAAGGTAGCAATGATAAGCCTCGTGCTCCGCGGTGATTAGCTGTGATTAGCGCTGTAATAGTGGTAGGGAAATGTAATAGTTCAAATTACGTTTGCGAATAAGTATTGTGAGAGATGAGAAGACACTTTTTATTACATAATTTAGATGTAACAGGGAAGGCTCGCCTCTGAAAGCAGTTGTATGCCTATAGTCTGGTAGCCAAATGGCATTTTTAACCTAAACCTGGAAGTAAGGTCTGCCCAGTTTTATGGTGTTTTGTGTTTGTTCAAGGCATACTTAATGAAATTCTGTAGAGGCACCCTTGTCACCCTTGAGCAAATTTAAATATTCAAGATGGCGGCCAAGATGGCTGAAAAATAATATATCGGCCATATCTTCGCTTATAGAACAGACAGGATAATCATATTGGTGCCTAATACTATGTTTTCAGGGTCAGGATGTTTTCAGGATAATAACGGATTATCTTGTTGATAAAATATACGCCCTTTATTTTAGGGGCTGGTATCACTGTCACCGTTCGATTTTTCGCTCATTTTCAACTTTCAACTGCTATTCTGCCGTTTCCAATTTTAAGTGGAAGATTCATTCGAAATGTGGGAATGTCTTCTTTGCATCAAGGGTAAATAAATGAGTTTATCATTGTTAGGGACCGAGCTACACCTTTTTTACAATAGGTACTGGTATCACAGTCACTGTTTGATTTTTCAACTTTCAACTGCTATTCCGACGTTTGTTATTTAGGTGAATGACTTAAATTAGGTTCACTCGAAAGGTCGGAATGTCTTTCGTCGGATGAATTGAATTGGAGTCGTCCACCTAAATTCGAAACGTCAGAATAGCAGTTAAAAGCTGAAAATGAGCGAAAAATCGAACGGTGACTGTGATACCAGCCCCTAAAAAAAAGGCCGTATAGCTGCGTCCCTAAGAATGATAAACCCACTTATTTACCCTTGTTGCAAAGAAGACATTCCCACATTTCGAATGAATCTGATTGGGGACTTTCACCGGAATTATAAATGGCCGAATAGCAGTTGAAAGTTGAAAATTTGCGAAAAATCGAACGGTGACTGCGATACCAGCCCCTAAAAAAAGGGCGTATATTTTATCAACAAGATAATCCGTTTTTAGCATTCCCTGACCCTGAAAACATAGTATTAGACACCAATATGATTATCCTGTCTGTTCTATAAGCGAAGATATGGCCGATATATGATTTTTCAGCCATCTTGGCCGCCATCTTGAATATTTAAATTTGCTCGAGGGTGATAAAGTGGCACCCTGCAGAATTTCATTAAGTATGCCTTGAAGAAACACAAAACACCATAAAACATTGGGCGGACCTTACTTACAGGTTTTTGGCCCTGTTACCAGACTACTAGAAAATCAACGGAGAATGGGAAACCAAACGTAATTCTAGAGACTGGGTAATATCAACTAGATACAGGGTGTTTCAAAAAAAAAAGCTACACGTCGAATTTTTCTAAGTCCAACAACCATTCCCCGTCACTATAACCCTTATCACTGACCTCAGTAAAGAAATCAAGAAAGAGTTATTCCTGACCTCAGGAAAGAAAGCCTTTATTTGCATTTCAAATAAGAACGCAAAAGGTAACAAAAGCATGTGACAGCCCTGGTTGGTGGGGGGGAGGGGGGAACCAAAACAAACAATAAAAGTCTATAATTAGATTTCAAGTAAAAAGAAAATAAAACATTTAATTCGCCATCAAGCAAAATAGCTAAAATAAAGACTTTTACAGTATTGGGATTCCAAATAAAAACGCAAACGGAAAATAATGCATGTGGAAACCCTAGTTGGTGGTGGGGGTGAGGCCACAAA
>JAHWFP010206442.1:0-12785 GCA_023313725.1 Lithobius niger | reverse complement strand
CCCAATAGGTTGAGACATCTGTTGGCTACTAGTTGCAATATTCAAACCAATAATTTGTTTTAGTATTTTCCTTGTCAAATTCTTATAGCTTTTAAAAACCAATTTAAGTTACTTTTTAAGTCATCACACTGCCTCTGACGAAGTTCCTTGTCAAATTTTCCTTGTCAAATTCTTATAGCTTAAAAACCAATTTAAGTTACTTTTTAAGTCATCACACTGCCTCTGACGAAGTTTTTTAAGGCTAAATAAATAATTCCTTTTTTGGGGAGGGTGGGGAGGTAGGGGGCGGGACGACCTCCATCCAACACACCAAAAAAGTGAACTAGTGTCAGTAGGTGAAGCTGCCGCAAAATTATGCTTTTATGGTCATTTTGCACACTGAAGTCGTGCATGCTATTTTGCTTGTGAAGTACTGCCGGAAAGTTTAGTACAAACATGGGTCAACTGAATGTTCATTTTGTTTTCTAGGTTTGGTCTTTACATCAAGTTGGCCATCGTGATGGGTCTATGTTGGGTCGTGGAAGTGGTTTTGTGGGTTGCAGAAGGTGAGAATGGAAGATGGCTGCCTCTTGACATCTTCATTTCCCTCCAAGGATTCTACATATTTCTCATCTACATATGTAAAAAACGTTTCTTACAAACGTTATTGAACAAATGGAGCGAAGTCAAAACCTTATGTTTACAGTTTGGTGAGCCTAAACTAGCCGAAGAAAGAACGCAGTAAAGAAGTAAAAAAGGCACCCTGTAAGTGAAACAATATCGCTTTCGAGGAGAAACGTGTGCTGTTAAATCTTGTGCCGAAGCCATGCATAACACAGTTGACTTTTTGACACATTTTTACCCAAACAAGTATTGAGAGGGAACGTTTTAAATGCTTTAACCAAGGTTTCCACTTTTGAGTTTTGCCAGTGAGTCTACCAATGGTTGATTCACTAGTTTGTCACGTGCCTATGACTAAGCCGTTGTAATATAACACGCCCTACAGCACAAAATATTCATAAAAATTCTCGTAAAGGGACATACCCTCCAAATGAGACACAACAGTTCTTCGTGATATTTCATCAAGGCTTTATTCACCTCTCGTTTACTCAGTCCTGCAACATAAATCCATTTAAAATGTGGCGACTGGAAGATATTTTGCAGTATTCCGAGGACTATTTTACTTGCATCACATTCTGATTCAGATTCCTGCTCTTAGGCGTTGGGACTACGTTCTCCCCTTCCTCACGGGTTTCTTCAGACGGAGGTGCATTCACTGTTGGGAGCTCTTTAATCCAAACCTGCCGTTGTCGTGTGTATCCTAACGCCGACCCGATGGGTTCATTCAGATCTCAGTGTATGGCAGTTATAGGGCAAGAAGGAACGTTACTTTAAGTAGCCCTAACAGTTGAAATAGCTGTGACGTTTAGTGACGTTTATGTAAAACATTACAAAATTGTAACGTGGTGTGGTAGTATGTTCCGTACAGTATGGGGAAATTCATCTGTTAAAGTCTACTATACACCAAAATGGTATCATTGATAGGTCACAATAAACTACGTTATTCCTAATTTTTTTATGCGCTATACTTCTTTATCATGGTTACAGTTAAAATATCTAAAATTCAAGAGCAGTCATCCTCATCCTGCCAGACGTTATAAGGAAATGACGTTTCGTTCTATCAAGAGTTGGTTTCTTGGTTTCTTGGTTTCTATCAAGAGTTGGTTTCTTAGTTACCATTTAAGCCCCAACTCCATTTACGCGAGACCAGCAAGCAAGCTAGCCACGCTACACGGACTAGCGTGCCGTTTTCCTCGCCGACCCTCCCTGCTAGCTCTCGCTAGCTACTCGCTCCTCAAATTCCACTCAAGCGAGCATTCAAGCCACTTGGCTACACTGCGGTACACTAGCGTGACTCTGAGTGGCTCTAAAATGAATGCATATTTTTGCTCATAGCTAATTACTGCAAGACTTTCAGATTCATACAATAGCATTTTCGGAATCCGTGGATTATACTCTAGGTTTTCATAACGAACGCAAGTTTCCCAACTTTTGTGAGAAATGAACGATCGTTTCTAGCGGTGATTTAGCTGCAGCCTGTGGCCTGTTTTGATCGGAGACGAACAATAGCGCGATTTGAACCTAGTCTGCCTGCCATTTAATGGCCCCGATTATTTAATGCATTCCTATATAAGTGCATTAAGTTAAATTAAATTAAGTGGCAGGTAATCAAGAACAGGGAATTGATGACGTTTCAAGCAAGTTGGTGCCATACACAAGCCGTTGCCTATTCCTGTACTCGATCGGTTCGTCACTCAGTTTAGCTAAATATTTTAATTGTTAGACAAATTTAATGCACTTATATAGGAATGCATTAAATAATCGGGGCCATTAAATGGCAGGCAGACTAGGTTCAAATCGCGCTATTGTTCATCTCCGATCAAAACAGGCCACAGGCCGCAGAGCTAAATCACCGCTAGAAACGATCGTTCATTTCTCACAAAAGTTGGGAAACTTGCGTTCATTATGAAAAACTAGAGAATAATCCACTGATTCCGAAAATTCTATTGTATGAATCTGAAAGTCTTGCAGTAATTAGCTATGAGCAAAAATATGCATTTATTTTAGAGCCACTCAGAGCCAATCAGAGTCACGCTAGTGTACGGCAGTGTAGCAAAGTGGCTTGAATGCTCGCTTGAATGGAATTTGAGGAGCGAGTAGTGAGAGCTAGCCGGGAGGGTGGCGAGGAAAACGGCACGCTAGTCCATGTTAGGGCTTATCGCGTATATGGAGTTTGCTGCGCTAGGCCACGCTTTGCAGCTTGGGTCTTGCGATACTCGCTAGCTGGCTGGTCTCGCGTAAGTGGAGTTTGGGCTTTATATTAGACTGTTTCTTCCCACAAGCTAGGCATTAAGCTGGCTGTTGCAAGTTGGCAGACTTAGATGGCACCATGTGTAATTCCGCCTACATTTTTATGTAATTAGGCCTATTTTTTTCTTATTGTATGCGTTAGCAAGTATCCACTAAGTAAGGGTACTTAGGCCAGCCAGACTGTCGTAACCAGCTTTTCAAGATGGTCAGTGTTGCAGGCAAGAGAATAGAGAATTACTCAGGAGCTTCTGGAGAGACTGTGATATTTTGTTGGTATGCAGTTGTGTTGGTGGTTGGTGGAAGTGGTTGTTAGGTTAGTTTTAGTTTTAGTGTTACATTACAGATGAGCGAATGACGTACGGTCAGTAGGCTCAGACGGTGTAAAAATAAATAAAATAAACGAGTGTTGTCATTGTTAAGAAGTTAAGTTACAATATTATTATAAATGGTTGATTATATTGTTACACAATTCTATTTTTAGCAACAGTGTAAATACTTTCTACTGAACTAAAATATCCATCTTTGTTAAACATGTCTAGTCCTTCCTGGGAATGCACGGTAGTTGAATTATCCTTGACATTCGTTTCTTCAATTATTGACACCAGAGATGTGGGTTCAGGGATGTGTAAACACCGCAAAATGGAATTTCAAACAAAGAGCAATAACACTGGACGTATGACAGGGAAGAAGAACGATGGGGCAATGATCATCTGAAATATAAGTAAACTAAAATTAGAAAATTTTGACGTGCATTTACTAATGCGAATTTGCTTAAGTTTGTATTTTTAAAAATGGCGTGGTGTCAGTGGTCCACCCTGACCCTTGTTCTTTTAAATGGAGCAGAGAAAGTCATTATTATTATTATTACGAATACTGTCTTGTCAATGTTAGAAATTACGTAGTGATAAAAAATCGGGTATGTAGGATTTACAAAATTCTGTTAACCGTTTAGCAAGCCAGATTCTGTAATGTAAATATTTCCAAAGTGTTTCAAGTGTGTGCAGAGAGAAGCGAGCATAGGCAGATATTTAAGGAGATAAATTACGTTATTGGCTAGCCAGTTTTAAAATGTAAAAAGTCAAGGTCACAGGGGTGACTACAAGTCTAGAAATGGCTTCGAACATAATCAATGGTGATAAAAGTAATTCCTATGTTAGATAGAAAGAATGATCATCTATGACAATGTAAGGTGAAGGCACTGTTAATGCAAAAAGATCTGTGGAAGGTACGATTACCGAAAAAGTTGCCAATATAGAACGTTTAGATGGACAGAAAGCGTATGTAACCATCAGTTTATTTATTACCCCCAACTGCATTACGATTCCAAGTTGCAAAGAAGCTGCAAGGGAGCTATGCGGTTTTCTAAAAATAAATTTTGAATCCAAAAACGTACTATGGTGATTGAGAATGCACAGGATGATATATTTTATGAGGAAAAATTCGCCAGAAAGCATGCAAAGGTGTGTTAATAGTGTGGAAGATTGTGGAAGGGAGCTTACAAACTGCAGGTATGCAATAGAAAATAAAAATTTAGCATGGTTAATGTTGGGAAGATTACCACCAGAAAGCGAAGTAATGTTGATTGATTTGGCAAATGCTGTTGTAGAGAAAACAACACTTAAAAATATGAAAGATTTGTTATTCAACAGCATGAGGTCAACATGAGGTCAACAGCATGGAGGATTCACAGCCGAGTCAACCAGCACTACAGACATCATTATGGGTATGGACAAAGACAGGTTTTGGAACACTGAGACAGAATCAAAGACTAATTCGTGGTGGACAGTGGAACGACCAAGCATCTGGTCAACCCTTTAAACTAGTTGGTTTGCCCAAGGAGGTTGAATGGATGACCAATACTATATGTGCAAGTAAGAATACCAATTTATTACCGCATTAAAAAAGACAGTGTCATTTTAAAGTGGTGCAAGAAATGCCTACTTCTTATTGAAGCGATATACGTACCAAATTTGCAGGTTAATTGATTCTCTCTAAGAATAGCAACTGCAAATGGGTGGCACATGAAATTTTATGAACAAGTATGTATCATATAGGGGTCTAGAAGTTGTTGCCAGGGATTACCTTTAAAATGATTTATACACCGTACTACGTAAACCTATAGACGTAAGCAACAAACAAGAAATAGAAAAGTTAACCCTTCAAACATGGAAAAGTGCAGCACAATGACATAGCTACGATAACAAACGTTAAATTCAAGTCCTACAAAGGATAATACGGTACAATTGCAGTATAAACGTTTTATGGAAGTTTTACGTTTAACTATGGCTCCTAAACAATAAACTAAACGCTTAGCAGTAAAAATATTATTTTATCTCATGAATGTCTGGAAATGAATTTAACCAGAAAACATTTCCCTTATTGAAGAAGACATGGCAATACAACTAACGTTTTCTGTCGTTTTGGACATTATAGGATAGGTACACTTCCATGTGCGCCCTGGAGATATCATTCATAAGTGCAAATCATAACCGATGAATATTCAGAATATTTAGTCGTTTATCATCGAAGATAAAAATTTAGAAGTGGCAGATGACAAAAGACGTTATGTACAAGTGGCCGAGCGACAAACTAACAGTAAAATCAAGCAACTCAAAACTGACAATGGGTCCGAGTTCTTAAAATCTTTCTTTCAAAAGCAAAGGAGTAAACATATCACTATAGCAGACTATTGCATAGAACCTTGCCAGATGGAGTGAGCAAACCACACACTGTTGTCACCCAGTGAAATTGGCGTTAGTATAAGTGATCTATGCTTATTATACAGCTACATATATGATAACTCGATGCATAAATATTAATAATAAGAGTATACTTCGTTACAGTTGTGGCATCAAAGGCCCATGGTAAAACACCTCAAATCTATAGGGTGTATTTGTTTTCCGTATGTGCCAGACGAACAGAAACAAATAGAAGCAAGAGGAGTCGAGTGTGTCAAAGTTGGATACAACTGTAACTCGTGTAGCTATCAGGTTGGATACGACATGAAAACCAGAAAAATAATAATTCACACAAATGTTTTCTTTTTTTCGGATTTTGAGTTCAGTAGGAATGTAAATGATCCTCAGAATCAAATTGAGAATTTCTTTTGACAAATGCCTAAAAGTAGCATTGAAGGTGATGAACAAGTGGCTAAAAATGAAATGATTGAATCAGTAAACCTGGTACAGAGGGATGAAGGTGTGCACGACTTTGAAAGGTCATCGACCCCAGAAATACTACCGCAACATCTGTTATGTGTATCTCAAGGTTCGACTTCAGAAAAGAATGGAGTTAAGGGGAACAAAGTTGAAAGGACATCGGATCCACGAGATCATGAAGGTTCAAGCATTGGGAAAAGAAGACAACTGAATGGGACGGAACAACCTGACCTTGCAGACACCACAACTATAGAAAGAAGAGTACAAGAAGTATGTCGAAGACAATAAACCAGGATATACCGTTTCGATGGGGGAGAAAAAGTAATGAAGACGCTTTAGAAGCAAACCTCAAAGTATTTTTTTGAAAATGGCCTAACCTGTAATGACATAATAAAAGAAATTTGCGGAAAGAACTTTATTGCGTGGAATTTTAATAAAGCAAATTTGTTTCAACATGCTGAAAATAAAGAAAAGACAATGGCAATATTTATTCCAAAGTCAGGCAATATTTATTCCAAATAATTACAGAGAAGTTGTGAAGATGCTGACAAATGGTTACAAGACAATCAACTGCGAATAAAAAAGGCATATGTCCAATGGAACGTAGGAGTTAGAAGACCCAAGATCCGGTTTAGTGTAGTTGCGCTTCCCTCCCCCAATGACTAACTGGGGCGCTGAATTTGGGTGACTTGTATGTTAAAACTTGGACAAAAAATCACTTTAAAAAATTCATTTTCACTTATTAGCGGTTATGAGTAGTCACCAGAAAAAAAGTCACCAGAATTCATCAAGTTGCAGTAACTGTTTTGACAAATTTGTTCCCAATGGTCCTAAATCCACACCCCAAAACCGTATCAATCCAACTCATGCCTGCCACATGGCGGATTACCCTCGTTAAGGAAGAAGCAATTAGTAAATAATACCCATCGGTACAGATATGAAAGATATCACTTCATTCATTAACAGGCCTAACTAAAAAGGCTTCATCACCGCACTGTTTGTCATGAATTACAGTATTGTGAATGTATTTTCGCTATTACGCCTAAATCAATGAACTACTTTTACAAATAACTCGTTCCCGATCGCATTACGATTAGCACTGAAGATTCTCCCTATGAAATAAATAAAAGAAGGATAGGGTAGGAATTAGCTAGTCGACAATGTGATGCCTTCTCAGTCCATGCTGTGAAGCCATCCGAATGAGTCCGTGACAATTCGGTCCCAAAATTACAGATAGTGCGACAAATCGGTCGCATATACTGTATAACATAACCTATATAAAATATAACCCCCTGTACGAACATTTGGTCCCGCAAAAAAAAAAAAATGAACTTGCTCAAGTTGCTAAGTGGATTTAAGTAAATAAATGCAAATAAATTGAGCTCCACGAAGTATGATATAAATTCTATTTTCAGTTTGTTATCGCTAGCTCATAACAATCAGAACTGTAGGGGGCCCCCACTTCGCGCGGGATAGGTCAACATCCTAAAGCCATCCCAGTCAGAGCTGCCGGAAAACATAAAGAGTGAAATTCTAGATTGCACCAAACTGTCCATACACCAAAATTCACCAACATTTTTAAGATAAAATATCATAACTTGAAACCATACTGTCATAATTGGTGAATAAATTTTTAACTCGCTTTATAATTTTTTTTTAACTTGTCGCAGGTGGTTTTTTTTTTTGGTGGGTCGAATTGTCTGGGACCGAATTGCCTGGTACCCATCCAGATAAAGAGGTTTGCCCGACCCTGCTCGTAATTCCTAGCTTTGGTGTTATTTGGTGCCAACGCGAGATGTCACCATGCGCTTCGTTCTGGCTGGTACCGTGACTGCTTTCCCCGTCTGCCAAACATAGCCTAGAGTTCGACGCGAGCGAGAAGTAACAGGCCGGAAATAGGCGAACGGGGGAGAAAGGGGCTGAGAGATCACCCTTCTCCCCCATAATTTTTTTTATTCTTCTCCAAGTGTAGAATGGCGCGCAGAAAAACCTATGACTGGGATATCGCTTCACGTTGGTAGAAGGTGCAAGACGGAGGGGGGTAGGGATTGAGGCCTAATGTAACGTCGACATCTAGGTCATTAGCACCAACCTCAGTCACAGTTCAGTGGCCTAGGATGCTACTGCGCCACACATTGCAAAGACCAAACTTCAAACCCCAAATCCAGATCTTGACAAAACCCCAAACCTAGACCAAATCTTTTTTTCAGGTGGGGGGTCGAGGGTTCTGCCATGTGTTACATTGGTGTTACAAAGGAAGAGACTGGCGGGGGGGGGGGGGGGGGGGTTTGTCAAGATCTGGATTTGGGGTTTGAAGTTTGGTCTTTGCAATGTGTGGCGCAGTAGCATCCTAGACTGGAATGCCTACACCGTAACGCCGTCTGTCGTCCACAAGAATAACGAACTCAATAAAGATTACTAATAAATAACGCTAGGACGTGACACACTTACCGTTCATAAATTCACCAAATAGCTGAGCGACCGTAATTTCGTCAAAAATGATATCATATTGATTTAGAATGTACTTACTGGTTGCATCGATGATTAAAATGGCGGCCGTAACATAATGCCATGAGAGGACGTACACTAACCATCACTCTTGCGCTGTCAAGGGTGTTGCTAAGCAAGTTTAAGGTAACTACTGCCCAATACGCACATTATTAATTACAGCCAAATGACTTCTTACCTTCTTTTAGCTTAATGGGGGCTCTGCGTGTCGAGACTCTCCACCACTTGTTCATTACGAATTGTCTTACCGATAAACAACTGTAGATCCGCGATATTTAGTCAGAGAATTCAGCGGAAAATCCGTCTCCTGGACATGATGATGTCGTCAGCGGTGACGTCATGAAAAGGTCAGCTATTCGGTGAGTTTCTGAAAATGCTCACAAACTGGAACATTGCGCACCATCTGGCGATAATCTGTGATGCTACGATAACCCACTACACGAAGCAATAATTGCAAAGTCCACGTGACGTGTTAGTTGTTTTTAAAGTCGATTACGGCCGGTTACGGCTCGTCACGCTGAAGAAACCGAATGACGTTTTTCAGTTTATGTTCGGAATTTTATTACTAGACTCTGATACTGTCTGTCTGTCTGTCAAGCGATTTATTTCAAACCGCTAGTCAGATCGGGATCAAATTTGGTTTGGACTTAAGGCTACTTGGGTCTGGGTTCTGACATATTAAGCCTTTTCTGAACCGGAAACACGGGGGGGGGGGGGGAAGATGAGGCTAAATGGCGCGTCGACAGCTTGGTCATTACCGCTAACCTCAGTCACAGTGCAGTGGTTCGGGTTGCCACTGCACCACACATTACAGAGATATTATTCAAACCCCTAATCTAAATCTTGTCATACATCTGGACCTCCTGCAAAAATTGAAAAACACCGGACAGGAGGACAGACTTATCGCCCAATTGGCGCACAATGTCATGCGGAAGATGGAAACGACGACGAAAACCATCAAGATGGCAACAATCAACAAGGAAGTGCCGGACCGTAAGTGGCCGCCGACACCAATAACATTCAGGAGGGTCAACCCCCCGCAAAAGGAAACAGTGCATAAGTCGAGTGTGACCAATGCGCAAACGGGCCAACACCACCTCCTCACGGCGACTGCGGCGACACGCCGAGTGCCATTCCTCAACAGTGCCTTTAATAGCTCGTAATTTATTGCCGGAAACACGGAATTCGTAATAATATTAATAATAATTTTTAACCACAAATGTGGTTAGGAATTTGGAAGGGGCAAAACCCAATAACACCAACCCTATACTACCTGTTAGAAATTCATAAAAAAAAATTAAAAAGGATGAAGAAATTAAATAAAAAATCGAAGTCAAGCCAGCCAAGAACAAGGTCAACCGAGGCACGGTACATTCGACGAATTCAGGTTTCTTCAGGAACTCCCAAGAGGGCATGCGTTGAGAATATTCTTAAAGGCTGCAAGGGAACATGCTGTAACCGTGGTCTCAGGGAGGGAGTTCCTCCAAGCTGGAGCAACCCTAATCATGAAGAAACTTTTTCGGCAATCTAAGTTTGCTCCTTCAATGGATCGTTTAAACGACGCAGTTCCAATGATTCCAATCCCAAGCGTTTGAGTTGCGAATTGTAGAGCAAATCACGGAGGCCATGGAGATACATCGCAGACGCACATGAACCTTGATAAAAATCTGCAGCCAAATGTCCTACTCATGATTATTACAGTGTGTCAAGGTCCGTTTTTTTAAAATTACTTTTAACTAATTTTGTACACTGAATCGAATGGCGAAAACAGTTTGTCTCTTTCTGGTATAGTTCCATAGACGATGGGCTCTCTCGTCGGCCTCTTCCGGTAACTTTCCAGCCACCTCCCAACGAAAATGTTGAGGCGTACACCTCTATCAAGCAACAGCCATCTCTACTATATAATCTAAATGTAGAAACCATCAAATTTGCCGGTTAAAAATTTGTTTTAAGCCCGGTTTTTGATTTCAGGTATCAGCTTTTAGGCCTAATTTTACCTACTGCTTTAATTTCGTAAGTAGCACCTAACGGGAAATTGGGTTCGAGAGTAAACCTCATGCAACATGCTGTCGAGATGCTAATGTGTGTCGTTAACGAGATCCTTTTTTTTTCTTCACAGTTGCTTGTTTTCCTGTCGTTGTTAAATGCGACGATCAAATGTTATTATTTCACTGAGTTGGTCGAGAAATATGAGGCGCCGTTTGGACATAATTAGGTTGCCTAAAATATATATAATGTAGCGAATATATAAAATATTTTGCGCATGTATATAATATTTTGTCACATATATAAATATTTTAACATATATAAAATTATGTTTCATACATAAAATACTTTCCATACATAAGATATTATCCATATATTAAATATTTTCCATGCATACAATTTTTTCCGTATATAAAGTTTCCTCGTGCAATCCTCATATATAAAAGTTTTGTGCGCATTAATCTACGCAGGTCTCCGACCAAGGTGAGCAACACCATCTACCGGCAGACAGTGCAGCTACGGCCTGCGTAGTCATGGCCAATTGAGATAGTAGCTACGTTCTTTGCTACAACGCAGCTACTATCTCAGCTGGCCATGCGCCTAGTGGCTTGGCGCTTTAGCTCCTGCTGCCTATAGAGCAGCGTCAAGTGACGTCGTATTGGCTATAAGAGCTACACCTGCAAGGGGCACTAGATTGAAATGGTGGGTTAAACAACGGCACTTCTAGTCAAGCCAGTGCTTTGACAGCGGTTATCGTAGGCTTAAAAAACCGTTGTTTTCTCCAATCCCTTATGCCACGAGGTTGTAACTGGAAAATACAGATTCCACTTGCTTAAAAATGTCAGCAACTGCCAACAAATCGACAAAAATCGCCCGTTTTTTTAGGCCTAAGAAATCCATTCTAATAGCATTGGCTTCAGTAAGACGCTCATCTTTTCCCCCACCAGTGCACCTTGCTGCTAACCCAGTTACTGGCTCCACCATAGAGTTATATACAATAATACTACGTCGTGTCATGCCCTATTAACGCAACAGGACAGGACAGAACAGAACGCAATTCATTTGCAAGTAGGCGTCATATTTAAAGCAGTTTTGAGAAAAAGCGTAAAAGCGACAACTACCCGGTTTGAGATCTTTACCTGCTGGTGAGCGCCTCAAAATGTCAGGACTTGAGCCATTGGAGCTGCGTCGTCTGCGGGCAGACTTAGCTTTGACATTTCAGATTTTGAAGGGCTTTCTGCCAGTTGATCTTCCCTTTTTCGACTTAGCGACCCTATTTAAGACTCGTGATCACTCATTAAAGCTATCCTTGCCAAAGTTCTCCACTGAATGTCGGAGATCTTTTTTTGTTGTTCGTGTCGTTGGCGTGTGGAACTCCCTTCCGGAACATGTTGTGTCGGCGCCATCCGTACCAATTTTTAAACGACGTCTGGCTTTTTGCCCCCTGAATAAGTTTTTAAAACGCACCTACTAACGTTCGTTCGCTGGTTCCTTCATATCACTTAATTCGTAGGGCCAGTATAAGAGGCATGCCCTTCTGTGTCCTCGCCAGCACTTGCAGGCAAACTTTTATTATTTATTTAATAAAAATGTACATTTAAATATTATGTTAGTATGCTTACATCATGGCAGACAAAAGTAGTAATTAAAGGCACATAACTCCCTCCGGTATATTTTAACAGTTTCACTCGATACAATACCGGAAATAGTTTTATATAAACTGATTTACCTTTCATTTGCTGGTCTAAGGGTACGATGCAGATGTCAGTAGTGGCGCGTGAATGTTATTAGGCTTGTTTTAAACGGCTCGGTCCGAGCGGTATTTAACTCCCGCCACATCGCTGGCAAGCCGCGGCCCTGGAGGAAGGATAATTATTAATCCTTCGCTCATGTTTGCGACTTGGTCGTACGATGTGTCACGTTGCCGCGGCCCCGAAATGAGTTTAACTAGTGTCGTAGAGCAATGCGCGCTGCGGTCGTTTGAACTATATTTTAGCGTAGGTGACGCAGAGGAAAGCGGCCAGGACGGAGGGATTTATGTGCCTTTAAGTACATCTGCGCTATAAAAAATGAAATTTCGTACCACAGTATCATTTTCTACGATAATTGCTTCTTTCTGCCATGGCGTTAAGCTTATTTTTAATACTAAGGCACCATTTAAATAAACGTTTTTATTTTTAAGAGTTTCTTTTAAAACAGCTTTAAAATTGATGCTTATTGCAGGTGAGCTGCCTTCTGTTTGCGGGCAGTAGGAGCTATCTTGCCAGGCCTAACGATGATCAG
>JAHWFP010206441.1:5840-25627 GCA_023313725.1 Lithobius niger | reverse complement strand
CGGCCTTTGAAGGTAGTGATATCATTCCACCAGGGAAAGGCCGCCAAAGTTAATCCTATTATCCAAGTTAATCGCACCGAATAATACTTTGGACGTTAACTTAAAACTTGAAGATTGCTACCGCTAGTAGCAATCTTCTAGTTTTCATTTAACTTTCGAACTATTAGTATGTGCGATTAACTTGGCTAATAGGTTTAACCTTGGCGGCCTTTCCCTGGTGGAATGATATCACTACCTTCAATGGCCGAACGTTTTTGGAAACTTGGCGGGTTTTTCTACCAGTTATGGTTTTGGGTGGATTATAACTACATGCAGTAATTTAGCACTTTTAGATTTACTTAGTACTTATTAATTTTAGATTTTGTATAATAGAAATATATTAAGAGTAAGCAAGTAGCGTAATAAATCTATTGTGATAATAGTTGATCTTTACTTAATATCATGTTAGTTTTACCATGTAATTTGAAATTACGTATAATTGTTTAATCGCATATTGTATTTAATGTTAGTTTAATGTATTATTGTACTCGTACAGGTTTTCACTCAAACTTTGAGTCGTTAAACAATGCAAATAAATATTATAAAAATATTATTATTATATCAACAAGAAATTGGTTTTCAACTGTTTGGTACTACCTTTTGCCTATAGGCCGAACCTTTCTCAACTTAGTCACCTCTTTATTGGTCTTTGACTTGGTTTTAATTTTGTTGTAATTTATTGTAGTTAGTTAGTTTTGGTGTGATGATATCACTCCTTTGAAGGGCCGAACCACTCTCAACTTGGTGGCCTGCTTACCGGTTTTTGGCTTTGTTTATTTTGCTTTGTTTTTACACTTGGTTTATTTTTCGTGAATTGGACGTGAATAGAATTTATTTGCAACGTTGTTTAGATTAATCGTGATGCACTAGTGTGTGTCTAGACGCGTACGTCAGTATACACGTTCTCATTGTCGGAACTTTGGTCGTCCAATGAGAGACGATGCCGACAATACTAACAAGGGTTATAACAATATTTCGTACTTACGCGCCCTCCCACGCCATCCCTGTAACGCCCCCAGGCTCAAAACCATAAGGTACGCAGTTCGTATTGTAGTGCACCAATTCGTCCAATTTCATAGCTGGAAGCCTTCCCGTTATCTCGGAATCGATAATAATCACCCTATGGGATGTAACATGGGGATGTGCGGACTAGCTAGCTAGCTAGAAAACATTTTCAATGTTATTGAGGGGCAGATTTTGCATTGAAAACAGCATAGCTGGCATTCAAACATGAGTTAATTTTTGTCAGGTGGGTCGTTGCTCTCGATTTCAACACAATTTAAGCCTTTGTACCGCATTATTATTTTTCCCCAAGTACCTGAAATGTGCCCATCTATGCTTCAAGATATAAGACACTGACGCTATGGCGTCGCGCTACAATGATTTACAACCTCGACAATTGAATTGATGTGATGTTTGTTGTGATGTTTGTTGCCTAACTTGGCGCGATACACTAGCGTGTTTCTAGATTCTATAATTACTCAGGGTTGTTTTACCGTTTGTATTTCGTTAGTAGATCAATTAGAAACTGAGATATAATTTTTTAGGCAAATGATGCCATTTGCGGTAATTTTTTCCAAGATGGTGGCCAGTTTTTAAAGATTGCAACAAAAGCAATGGCGGGAATCTTGGGAGTTTTCATAAATGTAGCTGTGTACCAGTTTTTTCCTAATTTTGTCCGGGGCATGACCCTTTTTGACTGGTCTAAAAACTGAAATTATTGACGTCATTAATAATTTGAAAAATACTTCGCCAACTGGCTTTGATCGTTTTAAAATTTTTCATTTTAAATGAGTTCGAATTGAAGAAATTTTGTTCAAATTCTAATAAACTAAATTGTTGATAAAGAAATATGGCCCAAAAAATTAAAGAATTTTGATACCGGAGTGGCAAGCGACGGTTACTAAAATCTATAGACCTATTTCTTTGTTGCCAGTGCTTAATAAGATCATTGAGAAAAATTGTGCAAATAGAATTTTACATTTTAAAAATAAAAATAAAGTCCTCTCCAGTTCTCATCAAGGCTTTCGGAAAAGTCACTCGGCCCACCCAAAACCAAAACCGAAACCCAAAACTGGTGCAAAAGAAACCGCCAAGTTTCCAAAAAGGGTCGGCCTTTAAAGGTAGTCATATCATTCAAGCAGGAAAAGGCCGCCAAGGTTAATCCTATTAGTGAACTTAATCGTACCGAATAATACTATGGACTGAACGAAAACTTGAAGATTGCTACCGCGAGCGAGTAGCAATGTTCTAGTTTTCATTTAGCTTCGAACTATTGGTCGGTGCGATTAACATGGCTAATAGGATTAACCTTGGTGGTCTTTCCCTGGTTGAATGACATCACTACCTTCAAAGGCCGCTCCTTTTTGGAATCTTGGCGGTTTCTTTTCTACCAGTTTTGGTTTTGGGTGGATTATATTAACGGAATTATTATTACTGCTTGGATCGGGGCAAATACGTAGGAGCTGTGTTGATTGATATATCCACACCTTTATTTATTTAGGTGCCATAAGTGCCACCTTCCTGTGTTGTAGTTACCGTGATCACATGACAAAGTTAATAAAATGGGTCACAATCCTTTAATCTCTTCCCAGTGTGGACCTTCTTCCTTTCTCTGCACGCCCTATTTGCACGCCCTATCTGCGTGCCAGATTTCGGCTTTCGTCCAGTCTGCCTACGGTTAGTGTGTTAAAATCTTTAATTTGAGATTAAGGACGGAAAAGCCCAAGGCTCAACAAGAATCTTTAAAAAAAGCCCGTATCAGTATGGCTCAGCGGTAGGACCTCGGTCTTTGGTTTCAATGGTCGTGGGTTCGATTCCCCGGTCTGGCAGTATTACATATACACCCCAAAGGCAACGTGTATAGGTTTTCATCTGTATTTTTTAAATTTAGGAGCTCATAATTCCGTCATTTATGAACTTTTTTTTTTTACCAAATTTTCAACCTAGTCTCAATTAATGAAAGACTATCTATTGGCATAACGATTTTTGAATACGGTCTGGCCCAATTGGGGACCCAGATGTAGGTAACATTAGACAACTTCTTGTTATTCTGGGACGGAATGTTTGGCCGGTCCACTCTGCAGGTAGATTAAACCCAGTTCATAGCTTTGTATATTTTCACGTGACTGTTCCAAGTACACTTAGTCGGAAATAGTAATTATAAAAAAGCCATCACGTGACAACTAAAAGAATGATTTTTTTTTGTGTGTGCTTAAAACAAGTTCTCATAACTAACCAAATTCTCCTAACGAACTCGTAACGTCACTAATTAAACAAAAAATGGCTTTGCTGTCTAGAAAAAACTCTACAGCTCGTATCCCTGTGGAACTCACAGCTGTGAATGTACAGTCTGAGGCATTCCCAATGTCACGTTCGCTGCGCGATGCGTCCCTGCTTGGCCAAGCTTCACTGCTCGACAGGTTGTTCTATGTCAACGAAGTAGGAGGGGAGAGTGCAATGCGCAGTATTGAGTGTTTGCATATTATTTACGTTTGTTGTTCCCTGGGTCCAGTGCAGAGTTTTAAACTGATGTGTTCCCCAGGCCCATAAACTCATTAATGGGGTTCCCTGAAAAGACCTTTATAATCCAAACAATTTTTTTATACCAGTTATAATATGGAGGCTTTTTTTTTTAACCGTAACTGAGTAGGAGCGAGATCCCCTGCCAGGTGGGGCCTAGGTTAATCCCCCCCCCCCCCGGTCTTACAAACAGTGGTGTAGAGATAAACGAAATAATGGTGGACGTATGGTTGGCAAACGAAGGGTCAGAGGGGGAACAGTAAGCTTCCAAACAACATTCCGTAAGATATTTTTAGATTTTTAACTCCTTCATAAAGTGTTGAACACGAAGGTGATAGATTTTATGTCCTACCCTTCCTGCCCACGTTTGCCTTATACGACTTTAAATTGGAAAGTACGCTTATAGGTGTTTCTTACAGGTGCTCTTTGGTTCCATTTTACTGATTGCTGGTTATCCTGAGTAACAGTCTTGCTACATGCAGTCAAATCAATTACCACTGAAAACTGTCAATAGATCGTATAATAGTAGATGCTGCGTGGGGGGGGAGGGGCAACGGTGGGGAGGGGAGGGGGAGGCAACGGTGCAACGGTGGGGGGAGCACGGTGGGGGAAGCAACGGTGGGAAGCAACGGTGCGGGAGCATCCCCGCCCCCCCCCCCCCGGCAACGGTGGGGACTGCGTCGCAGCGTTGTTCCGTGCTCACCAAGCTTACCGTTACTCGAAAGTTACAAATAAAAGATACAAATCCAAGTTGTTTGTATCAATTCAATTGCTTACATTAATAAAACTGGAAATGAAGTATAGCAGAAACCAATATTAAACTTTAATACCCGGCTAATTAAAAGAAAATTGGTAGTTAGGGATAGCGTTGGACGGAGGTTGGTCTATGGCAATCGTATCTCTTCTGGTTTACTCATTATAACTACTAAAACAGTGGCCCACCCAAGTCGAAATGGTGCCAGACCTCGCCCCCAATCCCTTCCAGCCAGTTTATTCGGGCGTCACTACTGCATTTCTAGGATTGGTAACAGAGTGCTGCTGTTCTCCGTGCCTGCAAGATGAAATCAGCTCTGGTGGCTGGTTGTGCACATGTATCACGTAATTGTGTATTTGCTTCCCCCCCCCCCCTCCCCTCCCCGGGGGGTGGGGGCCGGGGAGAGGAGGAAGCTCATGTGGATTTTTTCTTATTTATTTATGTTTTCAGAATCGCCGCAGCATCTACTATTATGCGAACTACTTACAGTTCTCCATTTTGTTCTCAATGGAAATAGATTTGACTTCATGTAGCAAAACTGTTAGTCAGGAACACTTGCAATCAGTAAAATGGAACCAAAGAGCACCTGTATGAAACACCTGTAAGCGTACTTTCCAACTTAAATTCGTGTAAGGCAAACGTGGGCAAGCAGGGTAGGGTATAAACTCCAACACCTTCGTGCTCAACACTTTATGATGGAGTTAAAAATCTAAAAATATCTTACGGATTGTTGTTTGGAAGCCTACTGTTCCCCCTCTGACCCTTCGTTTGCTAACTATACCTCCAACATTATTTCGTTTATCTCTGCACCACTGGTTGCAAGACGGCGGGAGGGGGGTAAAGGGGAAAACTTAACCAGGGTCCACCTGGCAGGGGGTCTCGCTCCTACTCAGTGATGGTTAAAAAAAAGAAAAGCCTCCATATCATCACTAGTATTAAAAAAATTCTTTAGATTATAAAGGTCTTTTCAGAGCACCCCAATAAGCAGTTTATGGGCTTGGGGAAAGAAACATCAGTTTAAAACTTTACGTTAGACCCGGGGAACAATTAACGCAGATAATATGCCAACACTCAATATTCCGCACTGCAGCTCTCCCCTCCTACTTCGTTGACATAGAACAACCTGTCGAGCAGTGAAGCTTGGCCAAACAGGGAAGCATCGGGCAGCGAATGTGCCGTTGGGAATGCCTCTGACTGCACACAAATAATATTGGATGATAGTTCACTCGAACGAAACGAACTATAATTTGAACTCCAATGCTAGGGAACAAGGACTGTTTTTACGCACTGGTTATGCCAGAAAGTGAAAGCAATTTGTGCTATTTATTTGTTTTGTCTTTTTGTTGTTTTACATATTTTTAAGTCTCATGTGAGTGGCTACATGTTTATTTTGTGTTCACATTATAATTTGTGAAACATGCAGACTCCTTGTCAAGGGAGTTTTTCATGTTTGTGTTTTTTTGGTTTATATTTTAGTTCTGTTTCGTGTGTTTCGTGTTTACGGCGTTGTTTTTGTATGTGTTTGTGGATTTCAGTTTGAGTTTTTTTTTCGTGTGTCAGCAATATCTGTTTTTTTATGAGTATATTAATTTTTTATGTGTGAAATACCCAACCATTAGGAAAAACGCATTAGAGTTCGTGTCCACATAGAACTAACAACCTTGAAGGTAAACAACTAAAAACCGGATTACAGATCACGAACTATAATTTGACATCCAATACCAGGGAAAAATCAATGCCAAGCTCCATGCACGTGTTTTAATTTTTTTATTTTTGTGGGTGTTTTCCTGTTTTGTATGTGTTTGTGAATTTGAGTATTAGTTATGTTTCATTTACGCCTATATGTTTTTTTTTTGTGTGTGTATTTTTAATGTGTAAAGTGTCCAACCGTTTTGATCGTTTGATTAGTGACACGTCACTAATCAAACAAACAAAACGGTTGGACGCTTCACGTATTAAAAATACAAACGTATAGGCAGGCACACATGAAACAGAACTAATTCTCAAATTTACAAACACAAGCACAAAACAACGCCACAAACAGCAAAACATCAACAAAATTGAAAAATTAAGACACGTTCATGGATTTTGGCATGTCTCACTCATTTTCCCCTGAAATTGGAGTTCAAATACAGTTCACATCGTTCCAGTGAACTTTAATCTGGTTTTTATTTGTATACTTTACAGCCTTTAGTTCCATGCGTACACCAAATCTAATAAATCTTTTTGTAAATGGCGAAGCCGATTTATGTTCAGTTATTTGGTTGACGTTTTTCGCTTCCTTTTTACTGTCGTTGCTTCGGTCTGGTCTGCCATGTGTACATTCATTCTCCGCCCTATTTTTTTTTTAAATCCTCTTGTTTGTAAATAAAAGAGCATTATAAATACATATTTATAGTGTCCGCGGCCTATCTTGAGTTCTCCGCAGAACGAACACAGATAATCGGTTGTACGTTTTCAGTAGCAGAGTGTCTTGTTGATATCCAAGATGGTTACAAAAACAATGGCGGCCATCGATTAAAGCCACCCCATCCAGGAAAACGTAGCCGCTCACAAAATACTTGCAGGACTCAAGATCACCGCACACACAATATGTTCGTGTACCGCCCATGCACATATGGCCACCACAAGTAATTAACCTCTTCACTGTCTGTAAGCAACTACACCAGGGAGGGGGAGGGGGTCTATTCCGAGCTTTTTGAATATTGCCATTCCATTGGCTGTTGATTTTGCTGTCTCCATTGCCGTCAAAATTCAGCTCAACAGCTTATGCACATGCACAGAAGTCAGACCGGAGCAGCCTAGCTTGGTTCTAGTGTTATTGCTTCCTGTGACGTCACGTAATGAGCTGGGGACCTTACTATATACAATAGTTCCATCAATCTTGAACCTCACTGTTGTTGCCTCATATTTCTTTGTTTTGAGGATTTTGTGCTGGCCCACAACAATATTAGACATCCTTTCAGTTCGGAACATTGTATTTACTTTCTGTTAGATTTGAGTAGTCCTCCATTGGTGAATTATAATCTGATGGACCTGAGAACGTTGAAATGAGAGGCTGTTTTACATTCTTCACTTGTTACCTTATATTGATGTTCCGCAGGTGCGTGCAAATAACCACGACGTTGTGAGAGGAAGAAACTTATTGTGTGCGTGGCGTATCTTGAGTCCTGCCCATGTTTTATGATCGGATACGTCTTCCTGGAGGGGGCAACTTTAATCGACGGCCGCCATTGTTTTTGTCACTATGTTGGATATCAACAAGGCACTCCGCTACCAAAAACATGCAATCGATTATTTGTGTTCATTCTGGGCGAACTCAAGATGGGCCGCGGACACTATAATATGTAGATTCAACTGGCCCATTTACTGAAAAAAGCGGAAAGAAAAAGAAAAAAAATAACGCACACCATTATTTTGCAGGAAATTACACCTTAAGAATGGTAAATGCTGACGGAAAAACCAAGGAACAACTGATCAAACCCGAAGAAATAAACAAAATTGAAGTCTGCTTAGATGGTAAGTGTGCCAGGATTTTTTCTTAATTTCGTTTCCTGGTATTGTTCAGAAAAGCTATGCTAGCAGGGTTTTTTTTTTTGCATTTTTTTTGTCAATGTTAGTAACTTTAATATTCGTGGTGAAGGCTAAACAGAAATTTTTAGAGCAATTAAGGTGTAGTTAAGAAGACAAGGAAACTCAATGCAGTCCACGGATACTACGACGGGAGTTAGTTTTAATAGAAATACGTACCGTAAAACTACAAATAGAACTACCTATAGGAGCCTTCCATAAATTATGTCCAGCAAATTTTCCCTTTTTCATTCCCTCTTTCTCCTTCGTCACACTGTGTGACAACTTCTGTAAACACCCCATAGAAAAAATTGTCACATTCCCTCTCCCACTTGTCACCAATTATGACAGAATACGGCGAAAAAGTTTTAAATTTTCTTGATTTCTTTCGATCTTTTTTAGGTTGTGGTTTGTAAAACTGGACATCGTTAATGGTAGTTGGACAAAATGTTTTATATGCTAAAAAATATTAAAATATAGCCTAAAGATACGGATTTGTAAAAAAAAAATGTGTGTTGCAACTTGTGTGACCCCACCCTCACCATGTCCACAAATTGCTACACTCTGCCTATCCCCTCTCTTCCGTAACATCATTTATGAATGGCCACTTGGTAGTAAAAAAAACGTAATGAAATAGGAACTCACTGCCTATTTATGTTAAACTATCATTTTTGCAAATGTACTTAATTAAAACACTGCGTACGACTTTTCTCACTTTATTCGTTTACTGTTTTCCGTTTCAGAATATCGGATGACAACAAAAGGAAACGACTTCGACAAACTCATGAACTTGTATGCAAAATGCATTATCGAATTTGGATTCAATTTGCCTCTAAAATGGATAAGCATTGATGGAAAACGTACTCAACTAAAACATAGGAAATATCGCAGGTAATTTCACTGGCAAATAAAAGAGATCAAAATTTACCTATAATGCCTTTCAGTTACGATTGGGCCCACCATCCACCATCTAACAAAGTGGCGTGTGCAGTACAGAGAACTGGGATAAAAATACTGTGATCAACAGCACAAGTGAGTTAAAACAAAACCTTATATTTCGGTTTCTTTAACTCTTTACTTTTTTATTTTAACTGTACTCTGATGAAGGTATGCCGTGCTTGCCACATTGATACCGAAATATAAGGTTTTGTTTTTACTCGCTTGTGCTGCTGGCCACAGTGTTTTTATCCCAATCCACCATCTAAGGTAGAATACTAACAGCCGTATTCCAAAAATCCACTCAAGTGTGAGTGTGAGAGTGCAAATGAGAGTACAAACATTCAAGGTAAGGGTCAACAATTTTAGTACAGCCACAAAAGCGAATGTGAGTGTCCTGAGATTTGAGGGTATTTCTATAGATGCGTTTTGACCCTTACACTCACTTTTAGCCCCACTCACACTTGAGTGGATTTATGGATACGCCTGTTAGAGTTATAAATACGAAAAAGTGTCCCTTAACACGGCGCCGAATCTCAACAACTCAACTCGCCATGTTCTACTCAACCAGCCGATACATGAATCAGACACACTATTCAGGGGTCTGATTCCCAAACTCGCTCCACAGATAGATGTCGCCGGTAAACTAAAACCGGTTAAGTGCAAACACTCCTGACAACCCCACGCTTCTGGGTGCGCTTTTCTTAGTGACTCCACAGAAGACTGGTTACTGCCAGCAGCTACGAACCACGACCACCGTGCCCTGTCTCCTACATGTCATGAACAGACGCCCTTTCACAATAAAGGCCCCGGTAGCGAACCAGGCTGGTCACTTGTTCGCAGTGCCACTCCCGATCGATGAGGACGATAAACTTCCCCGGGCCCCAGGCCACGAGCCCATCCTAGTCGCTGACAGTCATTCCGTGACCCTTCCAGTCGGGGGACGTAAACGCCATTTTCTACCTGCCTGGCAAACCTTAACTTTCGACCCGGCTGTTTTGTCGATCATCAATCATGGATTCTGCCCATCGTTCTCCACGACGCCTCCCCTTACATCTCCTTCTTGGCCCGAGGCCGTAAGGTGCCTCTAACCGTCTTTCAGCAGAAATCACCAGCCTCCTAACGAAAGTGGTCTCAACCTGGACCGGCCAACATTTTACAGTCATATTGTTCACTGTCCCAAGAAGACGGGGGATTCAGGCTGACCTTCAATCTTCGACCATTGAATCAATTCATTCAATTGAATCAATTCATTCATTGAATCAATTCATGGGTCCATAAAGACCATGACCCCTTTCCATGGGATTGCCAAGAATGGTCTGATGAAATTAAATCTATGTCTTCTAAATGGCTGGCAAAATCTCTTATCATTGGCGACTCTAATGTTAGAGGTTTGAGGGGCAGTAACCACCCTGAAGCCAAAACTTGGACTTTTCCAGGTCTTAGAGCTAGTGATCTCCCAAGTAAGTGGCAACATATCTTGGATGAGGGCGATGCCATTCAGTCAACGATTTTATGCATCAGAGCCAATGATGTAGTCGTCGAATCACCAAAACGAATTATCAGTTACTGGACAGTATTTCTTCTATTAATATGGTGTGCCCAAAGAGCAAGTTTTCTATCATCAGTTTGCTACCAAGATTGGGAAGTAATAACATGGAGACCGATAAGCAGATTATGCACACCAACTCTCTGCTGCGAAAGGCGTGCATTTCATATAATTATTCTTTCATGTCTATTGATGATCAGATTTTGATGGACAACACACTACTGGTAGAGATAGAATTCACCTAACTGCAAGGGGAAAGTCGGTTCTTCAACATGAACTCTACGAAGTCTTGACAACCCAGGAAAACATCAACATCTAAGGGGAAACGGTCCCACGATTCCTTCATACGCTTCTGTTAACAACCTCCGATGCATTTTGATTAATGCACGAAGTGTGATCCGAAATATTGGGAGCATTAAGGATCTCATCCACGAGGGTCTTTTTGATGTGATTTTTTTGGTTGAGTCGTGGTTGGTTGCTAGTTTTCCGGATGCGATGCTGGGGGGATCGCCTCTTTATCAGGTTTTTCGGAGGGATCGGGGAAACGGGGGAGGTTACTAATACTTCACCGCTCTAGTTTGCATTTTACATTGGTTGAGACTAGCGAGAGTTGCGAGGGGATGGTGTTGTCCTTGTCTTTGAGCAAGCCTTCGTTTATCCTTTGCTACCTCCCGAATAGTTACGTAGACACAGACATACTTAGCATTTGTACTTTCATCGAGGGATCAATTAACCCAAAGTATTCTAATATTTTATTGGGCGATTTTAATCACTCTACTGTTTATTGAAACCAGAATGATGCAATTGACTGCCACGATAGATAATTCCTCGAATTAATTGCACCCCTCGGTCTCCGTCAGCTTGTGGATAAGCCAACAAGGGGTAATAATATTCTTGATCTAATTTTCACGGATGATGATCGTCTGATCTACAACTTATCCATCGGCACCCATTTTGGTCGCAGTGATCATTGTGTGGTTTATTTTTCGGTCAATCTTTCGCTTTTGGGTGGGATTGAAACTTCGGGCTGGCCTTCTTCTGGGCTAAAGGACCAGATCGATTATGCAAAACTAAAGTCTTCCCTTTCAAGTATGGATTGGGATAAACTAATTTTAGACTTTCACCGGGATATTGAACCTGCATGGACCAGTTTCAGTGCGATCCTGCAGAATCACATAGCTCTTTGTAGCCATCAACCACGAATAAACTCGAAGGTGGGGAAGGGTCTACCACACCACATTAACAAACTTCGTATTAAAAAGCTAAAGCGCTGGAAAAGCCTCATATTTGACCCAAGTCAGGGAAATCGTATTGCTTTTAATTCCGCACGGAAAGAATATTCTGATTCTACGGAGGCTTGGCATGGTGCCCAGGACTCTATGGTGATCCGGGAGGGAAAAGTGTCAGCATTATTTAAGCATTATCAAACTTAACAGCTAAGCTTAGGGCCTTTCCTCCACTTAAAGGTGGGTACATGTTTTATCACTGAAAATCGCGACAAGGCAGAGAAGTTCAGTGAAGTATTTGCTTCAAATTTTATTCTTGATGATGCTGACCCAAAAGTGCTGCAACAAAATCAAGCCGGGTTGACCTCCTCATGCTCAACGATTTCCTTCCATCAATTGGCGGTAACTGAAGCCATTGGGAAACTAAATCCAAGCAAATCAATTGTCCCAAATGGGTTGGCCGCTTTTCTCCTTAAGAGCATCAGTCCCATGGTTTGTTGTGCACTCGCTAGACTTTTTTACCTTTCCTTTTCGCAGAGCAAACTTCCTCAAGTTTCGAGTCAAGCATGTATCATCCCTATCTTTAAAAAAAGGCGCATCCTCCGACCCACTTAATTACAGACCAATTGCCCTTACTTGTATCTCGTGTAAGCTTATGGAATCTATTATTCGAGATCGACTTATTAGGTATTTTAATGAAAATTCAATCATTCTCGATGATCAGTTTGGATTTATACTTAAGCGTTCTGCCACACATCAAATATTGCTTGTCCTAGACCACTGGTCAAGTGCTTTAGATTTTGTTGTTCAATCTGACACAATCTGTTTCGATTTCAAGAAGGCTTTTGAGTCGGTCGTTCATTGGAAGCTTCTGCTTAAGGTGACGAACAGTGGAATTATGGGTAAACTGAATGATTGGATTGCTGCTTTTCTTGGAAATCGGGACCAAAGGGTTCAAATTGCAAATTCATTCTCATCGTTGAAATCAGTTCCCTGCGAGGTGCCACAGGGCTCTGTCCTGAGCCCACTTCTTTTTCTGATCTGTCTGAATGACCTTAAATTCGAGAACAATGACGTTTTTGGGTTTAAGTTTGCTGACGACCTTAAGGTTGGCACTGACCAATGATTTGGTTTCGCAAATTAAAATGGTTGACGGGTGGTCTAAATGTTAGCAGCTTCCCCTTTCGGTTGAAAAGTGCCACTCTTTTCATGTGGGTGCCGTGCGGGATCTTTACCAGTATACGTTGGATGAGGTACCTCTCCCCTCGCTTGATGTAGTAAAAGACTTTTCTGTGCAGTGCCAAAGGATTTGCACATCTGCCTACCGCAGGTTGGCGCTTGTGGACAGATGTTTTAAATTTAGTAATAATTCTATCAGGGCCTGGGCCTTCAAGGTTTTTGTTCACCCACTCCTGGAATACCCTTCCCTGGTGTGATCGCCCCATCTTGTTGGTGACATTGATCGAATCGAGGCTGTGCAAAGGCATTTCATGAAGAGACTTCCAGGCCTTTGTGATGTCCCATATAAGGACCGCTTAAGCATCCTTGGCCTGGAATTGTTGGAGCTGCGTAGGATTAAGTTTGATCTCGTTCTCACTTACCAAATTTTGCACCAGCAAACTAGCGTCCATCTACCGTTTTTTGATCTTTCCCCGAGTATCAGTCGGACACGCGGTCACCGCTGGAAATTGTCAATCCCAGGCGCAAGACTAGATTGTCGAAAACATTTCTTTCTGTGCGCGTGGTCAAGAGTTGGAATGATCTGGGGGTTGAAACTGTAAATGCTGTCTCTGCTGCATCTTTTCGTCAGAAGTTGCGTGTGGAACCATTGGGTGACTTTCTGAAACGGCCCTTAATGGATTAGTTTGTTCGTTGTAACCACATGGAGCGGTGTTAGTGGCTCACCACACTTCCGTCTTCCATCTACGCATTGCGTGGAAAATCTTATTATTATTAATATTATTATTATTATTATTATTAACAACAACCACTTTCAAATGGAAACAATTGACTCCATTCGGCATTCACTGTTACCAGTAGACCGGACGATATTTTTCGATCTTACAGACGCCTACCTTCACATCCCACTTCATGCGTCTGCCCGCCACCTCTTCCAATTTATTTATGACGACACGATCTACAAGTTCTTTTGCCTCTCTGTTGGTCTCAAGGTGGTGTCCCGTGTCTTCACAATGGTCGCAAAGGTGGTCCTGGCGTCCCAGCACCAGCATCAAATATGAGCAGGCGCCTACCTCGACGATTGGATCATTCCCCTTCAAGACAATGTAATGCTATTTGAACGCTGGGAAATCACCATATGCTCCTCCAGCATCTTGGCTTCGTCGTCAACTTTTCAAAGTCTCGTCTAGTACCTTCTCAACGTTTTGTGTTTCTCGGCTTCTTCTTCGACTTGGCTCAAGCCACTGTAATGACTTCTCCAGACAGGATCACTGGGCTCCTCACGGTCATTTGAGAGTTCCTACACCTTCAGTTTTACACAATAACGGACCTCAACTCTCTTCTGGCAAACCTGGTCCCATATGGCAGGTGGATGGTTCGGCCCCTTCACCGTTTTTGCATCGACGAGTGGTCGAAGCACCATCTTCATCTGCCAGACACTTACGATCATCCACTCTGTCCGAAATTTACCTTCGACATACTCATCCGGTGGATGGATGTGCCAAATCTCACACAAACGGTGCCTTTGCACGAACAACCACCAGACCTGCACCTCCAAGGATGGGGGGGGGGGGCACATCAGCGAGAATATGGTCTACAGAGTGTGGCAGCCATGGGACCAGGATCACATCAACATCCACGAGCTTCGTGCGGTCGTGTAGGCCTGCATCACTTTTGCCACCTCGTCATGGGAAAGCGGTTGAAGTCCACATCGACAATACGACAACAGTAGCTTAACTTCAGAAAGGGGGGCACCCGCTCCCACTCACTACATCAGGTAACCTCTGGCATATTCCGACTCCTCAACACTTAAAGGCAGCAGTACTACCCTTACACATTTTGGAAGCCACAACATTATTACGGACACTGTCCCGCTGGTCCCCAACAATGGGAGAATGGGCCCTAAAGACGTTCATCTGCAAATCTCTATTCAGCAAACGGGACCATCCAATGATGGACCTCTTCGCCATGATTCACAATGCCAAACTTCCCGAGTTCGTCAGTTCGGTCCCAGACGACCAAGCATGGGAAGTCGATGCCCTCACTCTGTCTTGGGACCACTTCTTTTGGTACCTTTTTCCACCACCCAAGCTTCTGCCTTGGTGCTCCACAAGATTTCTCAGTCCCCCGGCATGTTCATTCTAGTAGCATACAATTGGCCAGCAGCCACATGGTTTCCCCTCCTGTTGTATCTCCTTGTCAATCTCCTACGCTGCCTTCCGGATATCCCAGACTTGCTCTCCCAACGTCGGGGACCGTGTTCCATTGGCGTCGAAGGTTGCAGCGACTACACGGATGGCTCGAAACGTCTGCCATTTCTATAGAACAGGCCTCTCGCATTGCCTCCACCATTCGAGCATCAACCAACAAAATATGTAAGACATAAGAATAAAAAAAAGCCAAGCAGTGCACGACAAACACGACGTTTCAAGGTTACTTTCACCTTGTCATCAGGTGCACTAAATTCACAAAAGTTTCGTCATCATGTCAAATACAGTTCATGACAGTTTCAGCATAGAGTTGTAAAATTTTTATGTTGAAAATAAAACATAGGAAAACGATTAAATAGGATTAAAAAGAACCTAAGCTTAACCTGGACAAAACTGGTCACCATTAGGAGACCAATCGACCTCACCCCTGCGAATGCTGTTTTGGTGGAAAGTCGAGCAAAGTTATTGTGTGAAACAAACCTAGCGATTCCAAGCTTGTGCAGAAGTGGGACGTATTCCATGATATTTCTATTTTCAGGCTTAATAATATTATGAACGGGAGGTAGGTGAGACAGGATTTCAAGACATTCCAAGTTAATTCGTGAACGAAGTTTATTGTCACTAAAAAAGATGGCTATTTCCTCCAGGTTTGGTGTGTGTGCCCTGTACTTAACCGTTCTCAAGAGGTTCCCAGTACAATGCAATGCTGTACTAACGAATTTGTTGCATTTCTAAATTTAAAATTGGATTTATGTGCAATGAGCTTTCTCTAAGCTTCTGTTGTGATTGTCCCACATAGGTGGCACCAACTGCTGGGTGGGAGCAGGGTAGCCGATATACCGGATTTTTGGTTGCTAGCCTACTTTCTTTCATACCACCTGTTTTTTTCAGGTATTGTGAGCTGCTTTAAGTTGGGATGATTGCTAGAAATAAGGCTAATGTTATTTTCTGCAACATTTTTTTAAGTGAGTAATGCCTTGGAAAGGGAACAGAAAAATTACAGTCTGGTTTGATGTACCTTTGCTTGCTTGGCCGAAGGGCTGTACTTATTAATCTAGTCAAGAGGTAGCCATTGGCTAGATATTTCTGCAAGGTGTACTTCAGCTATTTTTCGAGAATTGCTCTATTGGTTGTGTGTGCAAATAGTTGTTTAATTTCACCTTTTACGACGTTAACTTTAGGCAAAGGATTCAAATTGAAAGGTGAAATTAAGCGCATTAAGCTCAAGCCGTAGGATTTTACTGTCTCGGACCATTCGTGGTCGCCAGACGGATACTCTGATCCCCTTAAGGATGATCGACTTCATTCTAACAGCCAAGTATAACATTCATTTTCGATCGTTTGTAAAGTTTTTACTTTTAGCCAGCTTGTACCCAAGGGGCCCCGTTGAGGTGGTGCACACCGCCTTTGACGAGGTCTATGGAATGCTAAAAGCTCAGGTAATGGATATTTTCATGGCATATAGAAACATCAAAATACTAGGGTCACCTGGTTGATTTTGGTTTCTATTGCCTTAATGAAAATATACATTAACTTCTTCCCACTCTCCTCTCCTCTGTGTCGCCACCTGGGGACTACAGGGGAATGAAAGATAAAGCATCGACTGTCGACGGCACTTTTTTAGATGGAGGCTGCACTGAATGTATGCGCAGTGGATCGCGGTGCCGGGTAGGTTCCTAGAACTCTAATCTCTAGATCAAACAGCAAAGCAGAAGGAGAATGCTAAAAGCTCAGGTAATGTATATTTCCATTAAGGCAATACAAACCAAAATCAACAGGTAATCCTCGTATTTTGATGTTTTTGCTGAGATCATAATAAACAAATGCTATCGTCAATATTGCGTTTGTAGTATGCAATTTGAGGAAAAGAACTAACTAGTTTGGTGACTATTGTGTTTAGCACAATGTCGCAAAGAAACGTCCAGAGTGGGAATACCCATAGGTCCACCATTAACTTAAGCCAAAATTTGTATATCCTATTCAAAGTATGAGGTTTTAAAAAATAAAAAAAAAACGGTTTCAATAAGCGTATCAATACTCCAGCCTAAGGTTTGGAAAGCAGTGGGGGGTACTCTTGTTTTCAAATTTTTTCGAAGTTCTCGTGTACAATACTGGCTGTTAACTCCTAATTATCCTCTAAAAGTCCTTGACACCGTTCAATGCCATAGGACCAAGCACCCAGCAACCAAGAAAGCATCAACACAGAACCCACGAGAGTCTTTGGTCATGCTCCAGGTTGCATCAGAGAAACCAACCAACCCCTCCTTGACACACAAGGGAAGAGCAACTTATAGTGTGATGTACCTTTCAGATAGTGCACAACATGTTTGGCTGCCACCTGATGTAGCTTGGTAGAGCACATGTTATACCTTGATAGGTTCACTACAGCATAGCTAATGTTGGGGCGGCTGTTAGAGACGAGGAACAGGAGCGAACCTACCCGTGATTGGTATTGTTGTTTATCAGTCGCGGGGGACGTAACACAGTAATTAATGTTTCGGGTTACCAATGAAGGGGATGTGACAGGTTTACACTCGAGCATATTAAAAGTGGTAAGTATTTTGGCGACATAGGCAGGTAGAAAAATCGAAATGCTGTCAGGTGGCATCTCCAACAGCAGCCCTAGGTAGAAGGTATTCATAGTCTCTAAAATTGTTAGTTTGTTCTTATATCCACCAGGGTTGCATCAATCAGGTTGTCAGGGCCATAGAAACACATATCATTCATGTGTATGACCGTAAAAAGGGTATCGTCCCCACCCATCTGAAAAAGGATGCAGTAGTCCCATTGGTTCTGGGTGAGCCCATAGTCAACGATCACCTCCTTCATCTTAGATACCATCTACAACCAGCTTGCTGTAAGCCGTAAAGGGTTTTGCTTAGCTTGCAAACACGAGGCCTATCATTGGCACTATAATGATACAATGACTCAGGATTATCATCGTTGAACTAGAATCATGGGTGTGCAAGTCACCCTCAGGGGTGCTCCCATAATTGTGGTTATTTCGATCCTTATTTTCTATAACGTACGGTTCGTCGACTTCACGGAAATCGTTTCTTGATGCTTGAAAATATCTGGGTTTTGGGGCCAAATTGCTGCTTCCAAGGCATACACCCAACACCCGATGCTGTTGGCAAAGAGAGCCTCATTCCCTGAGTTCATTGTTGTTGGATCGCTTTGTTGCAGTTTTGCCTGTCTTGATGGGAATCATAGTTTTGGAGCAGTGCTCGGCACACAGGGATATCAACAGGGTTTCAGGTTGGACGGATTCCGCTATCTCGGGAATTGCAATGTTGCATGGGTGGACTGGTGTTCCCGCAAAATGTCCAAAACCAAAACATTTGTAACACTTTGGTCCACGAGGATAATCCGACGCCCTCACTTAGTCATATTCTCAAAATATATGTTGAGAACTTCTATAATGTATACCGAAAGTGCCATGATGTTGTTGACGCCCCTGTTCTGTCATTTTCGCTTTGGTCTATGATCTACTGTCAGATATGGAGCTGCCACGGACGCATGTTAGGGTGGTTCCATCTGTTGCCCACAATAGTTACTATTATAATATATTTGGCTACGGCCAGCACTTGGCTCCCTGAACACAGGGCGTGTGAGAAGTAGGAAGCGGTGTTTCTGGCTACTGGGTTGGATTCTCTGGTCTTGATCTGGTATGCAACGTGAATGCTCCAGACTGCTCCCGTAAATAAGCTAATGCTTGGTCAGGTGTCACAGACAGTGACAGGAAAGGTGGTATATCCTCACCGGGGTAGTTTAAACTATCTACCAGTTGTTTGTAGTAGGCTCAGCCTCAACAGGCGACCCAAATGCAGCAAGGACTCATGGGTCACGCTGAAGGAGGGAAGGGATCCCATGCTAGATCCAGACACAGGCTTGGGTCTTGGTGAGAGTGTAACCTATTGCGTTAATCTCGTCCATCAGACCATGTGCTCCTCGTATAACTGGTGACATGTTCGGTCAACAGCATGCGGATGGTCATTGATTAGATCTCTCAATTTATACATCTGCTCGAAGGGATCTACTCGAGCGTAGTCTTGAATGAGTTGTCCCATATCTGTCTTGTGTACCAAATTCCTTGGAAATGAATGAGGAGGTTAAGCCCCATGGTGCTCATTAACAACCTTTAATATGCTGATGGCTTGCAATGTTTTTTGGGACTAGTTAGTTGACTTGAGTCTAAGGATTCTTCAGGTTTTACTAGGTGTGATGGGAAAACACCAATGGTACCATAATGTCAGTGGTCGTTCATTACATATACCCTACTAGGGTTGATATTGGGAGAACCTGAACTTTAACCTTGTCATCGTATGTTGGATACTTCTTGGGCAGAGTATTCTACAATTGCATTGGCCTCAACAGGTAGAGAAAAAGGGGTCGTCGCTATACAGGTGCTACCACTAGCTGGGCTAGGCATTTGAAGGGTGAGGCTATTACTATGGATCTATCATCCTATCACTTGGTCAGTGCCGACCAAGGTTATGAAGAGCCTGAAGAAGTAACTAAACCAGAATCGGTCCAAAATCACGGATTACCATCTTGGACTATCTACCTCTCCTGGTTTTTTTGGTATACATGGGTCTGTGCAGTACCACTGTCCTTCATTCATTACAAGGGGTTGCTTACGTGCCTTTGGCCCACCAATGCAAGATCCATTTGTTAGATCTTCGACTGTATGGCATGATTGAAGTGAGGGTGGGCCCATCAACTCCCCAGATCAAGGAATGAACTTCATACATGACTCTAACTTACAACACGGAGTACAGAATTGGTTAGGGTTACCTATC
>JAHWFP010206409.1:0-10517 GCA_023313725.1 Lithobius niger | reverse complement strand
GGGGGGGGGGGGGGCTGTAACTAAAGACTGGTGCATTTCCGGACCCATGTTTATAGGACTTTTTCTTCTTATCTTTGATCACACAGCGGACCCTCAAAATATTTGACACCAATTTCCGAACACCCTGTATAGTTTATCACCTAATTTCACAATCTCTCTTTCATTAACAACGAAACACAACGTGTTTGCAACAATGGTTGAAGAATGAGATGTGCAAGGAGAAATATCTGGATGTCAGGTTTGCTAAAGATATCACACCTGCTTATGAATTAATGAAGATCGTACTTGCTCCAGAAAGAACAACACCTTGAAGAACATGCTTTACTTAAAAACAGGTTGTCAACGAATGAAAGTCCGCAGAATTAGTTACCATTCTGCGGACTTTCATTCGTTCACAACCGGTTTTTAAGTAAAGCATGTTCTTCAAGGTGCTGTTTTTTCTGGAGCAAGAACGATCTTCATTAATTTAGCACTATTAGCACTGTTGCTTGCTCGCTGTAGGTAAAGTAACGCACAAACACATTTCTTTAAAGAAACAAACTACGTGCCTCCTTAAACAGTGAGAGGACTATCTTTTTTTTTATGGACTATCTGTTCTAACCAGCTAGAAGGGCTATCCGGTCATGTAAATCGGGTAGTTTCGTCTCTTGTACCGGCAGTTAAACGGTTGGTAACGAATGAACTTTTCCCACGTATAACCAGTTGCTAGGGAGGGAGGGGGTGGGAAAAGTGAGTTAAGCTTAAGGGTTGCTCCTACTTCTCCGCAAGCAAATGTGTGAGAGGAGGAGGAAGGAGGTTATGAATACCTGGAAGCGACAGATTCAGGTTCATGTCTCACGGCGTTGGATGGAGATTACCTCGAGGACCTTCACATGTGGCCTCCTGCTCTCACAGTCTGATTGAGGAGAAGTGGAGCAACCCTTGAGTTTCTCAAGGGTTGTTCCCACTTTTTAGAACAGCTGAACTGCCATGATGTAAACAAACCATAGAACGTCCAAATCTATTAATCCAGCTTAAAGGTGCCTGTTCACCATTTCGATACCGTTATCCATATTCTAAACACAGCATCCACGTTCCAGATTCTCCATCATCCAATAGGTTGATGTCACGTGATCTCGTTTTCGTTATAAAATGTATGGCGCTGCTGCAAATAGTGTTGTTCAATTTTTAATTTACTGCTGCCGCATCTAGGAGTTGAAAAGGTGCCTTTAATAGAATTATTGCTTGTCGAACATATGCATGGTGACTTGTAGACTCTTTCCTTTTAAAAATCGTGCGTTTTTACATTTCCCACCATGAATTGTGCCGTTCAAAGGTCCTTCTTGGTAACTGCTTTTGGTTTTTTGTCACAGTTAGAATTATTCTACCACAAAGGCTTTCTGGATTTTGTTAGGATCCAGATGAGATCCAACAAATCTTGCAAATTAGGCGGATCTGAAACAGATTTGGTAGAAGCAGATTTGGTCGATCTCTAGTTTAACGTTCATCGTTACGCAAAAAAAAAAAAAATGGGTGAAATGTAAATCCTTAAAAATAAAAATGAAAACTGCACGCTGTCGATAACCTCTCATAAAACGCAGCATTTTTCGGTTATGCCCTTACAAGGCCACCATAAAATCATCACCAGAGAAGAAGAAGACAAATATAATTTACAAGGAATAGTCTTTTTTAATGTCTCCATTAAATGGATACAATGTAAAATGATAGTTTAAATGATACAAAACATGTTTGCCTTGGCAAACTAGAAAAGTCACCAAGGTAAAAGAACTGGACGAAACAAATCACTGAAGAACAATAGTTTTTTGTCTTCTACATACTCTTTTTAACAGTATACCCAATGCACTGTTACGTTTTAACGAGAATTCTTCCCTGTGTTATGAAAATTATAAAGATTTATGTATGTACAGTTGTGAAAAACAATTTTTAACCAGAAACTACCTAACTAAAAGGGTCGCTCTAACACAAATTGGTTACGTGCTGCGTGACATTAAGATAAAGCACCCTGTAATTTGCATAGTGAGTTGAAGATGATAGTCCACACAACACTGAAACATTTTGACTTGTAGCTTTTTTTTTACCATCAATGGTGTAAATTACCATTTTAGCCTGAGTGTATGAATCAAGTGTAAGACGAACCATAGACTCCAAATATTCAAAATGGAGACGATTATTAGACAAATGATTTTCACAACCGGTTGTCTGGCTTGAACATTCGGTATTACTCTTAGGGATAAGAGTGGTGTAAAATGGAGAACCTGCCTCGAGCACATTCACGTGACAATCACTAGTGACATTGAAATTTCTATGGGGATACTTGGGTCACAACAGGCGTTGCTGCAATAACAACAGCATCGCTAGGGCAACGCTTGAAATAGTCGTTGTGTGTGTACGGTGATTTTAGCCCCATTAAGCAGGTGATGGCTCCAGTACTCTTCTAAGGATTTCTCCAACACACGTTTAACGTGGCACCTGCCGTTAACAAATTATTATTTTTAAAGAATAATTTGTACAAGATGATGATGCCATTTTTACCAATACTAGTTGGTATACTGGTCAAATTTCTTCTATGTGCTAAAACCTTTACATTTTGGACTAATTAGAAAGCTTATAAACCATCAAAATACAGTATAGTACAAGGTATTGACTTTGGATTAGCACCAAAGGATAGTTCTTGGAAAAAAAAAATTCAAATACCATTTTTCAAACATCAAAAACCTGTTAACAATTGGTTCCAAGCCGTGGATACGAGTGGAACTAATAGATATGGAACTAAAAGATAACGTTGTTCTTGAAAGGATCAATTTTGAAAAATGTATTGTCTTACATTCAGGCCAATACATTGTGCAGCACTGCTGCATAACGCTAACAAAAAAACCACCATAACAAAACATACCAAGTTGTCGCTATTTAAATTGTGTATTCCACTTTCTTCCCCGAGAACAACCAACAAAACAGCTGTACAGTTTAATAACATGCAAATTTGTAATCCAGAGCACAGAGCAGCCATTCACATTCCTTTAAGTAGTTTCGTCACGTAAAATGGGAAAGACAGACGAATCCTGTTATTTGACGTTCAAAATAAAATTTCCAGCAAAATATTATCATATTGCGTATATTATTCTCGAAGCTAGTTTGTTGTGCGTGCACATTTAATAAAACAACATGGTCATGCTCTACTTAATAACCTATGTCAGACAATTAACCGGCATTATCTTGCAGGATTCTGGTTCGTCAATTTTTCAACACATAATAAAGTTGCACTGCTAGTAAGGCTGTAAAGATAACTTAATGCAGCATTAAATTAGCCAATACTAAATCAAACCAACATAAGATTTTCAGATATCGGCAATCAGTTACCGTAAATCGCTTATTGAATGCCTGTGGGGATATGTAGTTTAATTTGTCAAAACTTAGGGAAGGGCATTAAATAAAACCGCGTAACCCATTTTCTAACCTTATTACTCTCAAGGGCGGGTGTTTACTCGATCCTAGTTTAACCTCGCGTAAAACCAGCAATTAGGTAAGCAATCGTTCACGTACGTGATCTAGATTCAATGAAGCGTTAATGTTTTTATTATAAATTATTCACAAAAGTGTTTATTAGCTAGCTCTTCACCCTCAAAAATCTTACATAATTCAGTTAAAGCTAGCTTCTGACCTTAAAATTCTTTGTAGAAGTTGGAGGTGATTGAATGCTAACATGGCAGCACTTACTTTCACTCCAGGAGAATGTGATCAGTTCGTGTTTCATCAGTTCATTTTTTAAAAGAAAATTACTCAATCTCTCGCGTTGCTAACTCAATCAGCTTGTTCACTTCGGTACAGCTTTAGCCACTAGTTACAATATGAAGGACGAAAAGCCAAATCGGCTGAGATACAAACCTATTAAGTCCAAACGGCAACGAAAAGAAGTTTACTTCTGTTTTTTTTTTTTTTACCACTAGTTACAGTGCTAAGCTGCTGGCAAAGTCAAGGATATGAGAGCAATGTCTCCAAAAATGAAGTATACGACAATTCTGACCTAATTCAGATCGCTCCCATTGAACACTTAAAATCTTTATTTTCACATAAGTTTGCCACTTGTGTTAATGATGGCTGCCTTACCATGCAGGGCTTCGATAATACTGTACCACTACAGGTACCGATACTGGTCAAGTACTAGGAGTCCGATGCAGATTCTACTTTCTACTTTTGTCTAAAAGGAGAACTAAACAAACTTTTGAATTGGGATTGAATGGACAATGATTATGGCAAACTCACCATTTTGTGACTGAGTTAATACATTTTTTGCTCAACGTTTGCAAAATAAATAAAACGCTTCTCGGGCAATTAATTTCCTTAAGAAAATGAGGCATGCAGATTTATTTTTATTTACCATAAATGATGACGAGGGATGAGGTAACTTTTTTTAAGAGCACAAAAATGCCCAACTAATTCTTAAAACTCAATACAAGGTGATTTCCGAACTTTATATCCAAACTTTCATATTTTTAAGGTTATAATCTAATAATAAACTCCCATTTGTCAATTTGTAACGAAATTCCATTTTAGAATTTAGGTTACTAATGCTTAGTCTTGTACCAGTCTACAAGGTTAAATAGGAGTTTGTGAATCACAGAATTTAGTCCAAAAATCACCACTCTAGAAGACGAACCTGACAATGCACGATGAAGATGCATTTTTTTAAACGAAAAGCTGGAATGATTTGAAATTAAAGTATAACCTCAATTATCTGAACTAACTGGGACCGAGAGGTGTTCAGATAATCCAACAGTTTGAAAAACCCAGTTTGCACGCAAAACAAGGAATAAAACACTTCATTTTGCTCAGTCTTAAGAGATTGTGAGTGTTGTTAGAAAGTATCAGACCGACAGGAAATTTCGCAACGAAACAGAAACAATTCGACAAGCTCCCTTCTTATCCCTTGCATAGAAATCTGCAAATTTAGGGAATTCAGATAATCACGGTGTTAGTCTAATTGGATTTGGATAATCGACGTTCTACTGCAGAACCATTCGAAAGCTCTCAAAAAATACTGTTAAAATAATATGCTCGGAAATTGGTCAATCTTTGGTGAAATTATTGAGAAAAAATGAGGTTTTACCAACATTATAAAAATAAACTGGAAATATGCCAACAGCAAAAATCATTATTTAACCAATATTGGTAGCCAATACTAATCGATGCAGCTCTGATAATAGTTTAAGATCTCAAGGTTCCTCCATGAAAACTGGCCCAAACACCAACACAGTCACTCTCTATCATTCTTGAACTACCGAAGCACCTTTACGCTCCATATTCTTAAGTTACCACATTTCCTCGATGAAACAGGGGATGATTGTTTCTTAGTCTCCCTTGGCGTGATACCCAACTCTTGTCATAAAATAAAAATTGCACATAAAGCAACCCAAAAAGGGGCAGGCTAAGCTTTGTTTTACATATTAAACTTTTTTAGTAGGCCGACACATTTCAGCCTTCAATAGCTTGCAACTGATAAGACTGAAAAATAATTAGCACAGGGTTTTACACATCACAAAAATCAGAGGTGCCCAGATACTTCAAGAATCCCAACCATCCTTCGCTAATGGCTACAATTTTCGGCCTTTATTTCCACGCCAAACCTCTCAAAATTTACATTTTATCTCCGTCAATATACAACCATTGGCCACCTCGAAGCTAACAGCAATGATCCTGTAAGCAATCAGCAATTTCTAGGTTTACCAAGCGGATTAGGTAATTTTACTGCTAACTTGGGGCCCGGATAATGGATACGACTTACAATTATTGTTTTTAAAAGTTGTGCAGGCCCTGCCCAAAGTGCAAAGCATATGACTCATTGTTGTCATCAGTTAAAAACGGCAATCATACTGGCCCAAATGCAAAGCACTTCGAGGTGCAGTTTACTGCTTGCCAAAATAAAATAAATAAATATAAAAAAAGAGAAAGAGGGCTTCGATCATAATACGGATAAATTCATACACAAGGTTGTGGCATTGCCACTATTACAAGCACTGTACAGCTTGGTATATATTTTTTAATAAATTTATTCCGAAAGATAACGAATAGGCCCACGGTTGGGCATGGCAGCCACGGAAACCTCGCCAGAATTTAATAATTCAAAAACTATTTGGATTCCTGACTTGAAAGTCGCATTGTCAAGGCTTTACCTTTTGTATGGTGCAAAGAAACACCAAACTTAGTTAAAATTTGGCATAGCTACAGATTCAGACATGACCATAACTAGATGACCACGACCAGATTCAGACATGCTGCAGTTTTAAAAGGTAAAATTTGCAAAATAAAAAAAAGCACCATTTAATACTCGGACCAGTATGACATGACGAAATAAAATACGTTTCGTACTCAATGATAAGCAATATTTATTACTTATTTGTTATTTACTATTATTCTGTGCCTTTCGGACAAAGGCGTAGCAGAATTGCTTAAAAAGACAGAGAAAAAAAGTTGACTATGAAGTGTTTCCAGTGTTTAATCTCCACTACCAAATCACATTAGGATGCAATTTAATGTCACACGCACACAACTTGGAAGGAGAACAACGCTAGCTAAAAATTCATAAAACTCAACCATCTGTAAGCAACAGCAACAAAAAGGTGAACGGTGAAGCAAAAGTAGTGAGAGACTGGACCTGTGTTTTGCTGGAACTGATTTAAAAGTCCACTTAATAATCCACTGCCCATTCGTTTTCGGCCAGAAATACATCCACTACTTCCTTCATTGCCAAGTTCGGTATTAACAAATCTTGCGTCAAATCCGTTCTTGTCACGGGATCGAAATGGCCTACCCTCTGTGAAAGAAAAATGTGTAAGAACTACGAATGCAAACATGGTAACACAAAACATGCACACCCACAATTTTCCCACAAAGAAGCTCTGGGGTTTAATTTCGAATTTAAACCTATGCTCTTAATTTAAGCCCCTGGTATTGTACGCAGGACACATTTTTTTGTATGGGGGCAGGGAGAACCAAAAATAAACTGTTTTATGCCTACAAATAATATGAACATTCATAAATTGTCGAGGATATTTAAGTTGTATAATTTTTTTTTAAATCAGTTTCATAGTCATAATTGGGACTTGAACAGAGAATCGGCCACGACTGTACCCTAATAATCCAAGGTACTGTTAAAGTGATTCAACAAGGATATTTTTTTCCACATTATGTTACTACATGACCCATAACCTAAAAGGTTTAATTCTTCTTTTCTAAGTTACAAATAGAAGCCAGGATGACAAACAAGCAAAGGCTATTTCAGTTGCTGAATGAATGAAATGGTACCCACAATACAAAATCAATCAATTGCTACATTTACATAGCCCCCAGAAAGTGCATAGCAACGCACTTTGAAACTTGGGAAGAGTCCCTAAGTCCAAGGGACAAGATATTGTGGTGGTTTTTAAAACAAGATGAGACCTTGATTTTCTTTGAGTTTTGTAAAGCTGTACCAAAACCAGTTTTCAATAATTCTGACAAGGGAATTCCTGACGGGTCCTTAGATTCACTGACTGTCACTGAAGTGAACGGGTCTCGAGTTTTCTTCAACAACAGAGCCATAAACGGATGAATTCGACTGGAACAAATTTAGCAAATCCAACAAGGGACTGGATTATCTTGGAAGGCGATGGCGATGAGGGCTGCGCTTTCGTTCCTGGTTTTCCGGTTTGTTAACCATTTCTAGCCTAACGCCATTTTTCATTTCCCTGCTGAAAAAGCCTATGGCCGCATCATGGCTGCCAAGAGCAGGTTGCATGCCTCACGAAAATAAATTGTAAAAAAAAAAACTATACGGTCTAGGAGTATAAAAATTCGCAGATATAATAATTATACTGTAAATTATTGGCCAGAAATATAATCGGGACCATCGTCTTACGTTTTCATTATTTAAAAAAATCCTGAAGTTCGACTACATAAACAGCGCTAACAAAAGTTTCAACTTACAGTACTCGGAATGATAACATCCACTCGATATTCTTCCGTCACAACGCCTGTTATTACTTCCGAAATCATTATTTTATATTTTATTACCATAAAAATAGTTTAAAGTTGCTTTATTCCTTCAAAATTCGCGATCGTCGAAAGCCCACTACCAACTCGCGGCGACCGGCTGCCCGCAATGCCACGCACTCCTGCTAGCACCAATGGATGCGACCTTCACTCGCTTTGCGTGACGTCACTTGTGAAAAGCCGAAGAGTCGCGTGCCGTGAGCGAACCAATCGGCGCGTTTCTGAAGCGTTTGAACAAAGTCCGTTGAAACGGCACATTTGATTCGAGGAATACGGGCAGTGACGTGGCGGTTGATGACATCATTTTTCGCGGGCTAGAAAATTGGGAATCCCCTCTCTCGAACGCAACCAAGATGGCGGCGTCATTCCGGAGATACGATGGTTTGAATCAAGCGCTATTTTTAGCAAACAAACGCAATTTTCACGTAGATTTTGGCCACGATTCATACAATAACATCGATTAAGGTAATAAAAAGATGATATTTAATCATATTAATCGGAATTAACCGAAAATATACGTTCCAAAATACCCAAGTCAATCGGTATTACACCTCCGATGTACGCAATTGGATTTTTTTTTTTTTTAACAGTGCGGTGAAGTGGGCGAACGATATAGCGTCGTTTAGGCTTTTACGTAGCGGAATTGCAACGACGATATATCATCGCTTAGGCTCGAAAGGGTTAAATTCTTTTGGCCTAGAGTGGTGCAAGCTTCAGGCAACCGCGGAATCAATGTCGTTTTCGGAGTCGACGGAGATAACATGGGGAGAGTGCTGCTTTCGTGTGCAGAACGATACGGGCTTTCGGTTCTTCGAGCTGGATGAGAACGAAAGCGGGGCGTTAAAGGCTGACAAAAGAAATGGAGGTTAGAAGACCAAGAGCAGCTTTAGGAAATGAACGATGTCATCTCAGGGAAATGAAAGAAAGGGAACCCGGTCGTGGAGGAGAAACTTGGGCACTTGATGCATTAATCCATTCATGGGTGCAAGGGTTTCCAGTCGTCGAAGATGGGGAAGACTAAGGAGAGAAGTCCCGCCGTGCTCGAGTAATTTCTTCTTTCGTTAAGGGTTGATCGGCTGTAGTGGTAGACCGAAGCGAAAAACGGCTACGTGATCGCTAGGAAGAGCAAGGCGAAAGGTGCAATGCGGTCTCAGAGACTGGATGAGACCATTTGAGTTTCTTGCTTGCTTTCGTTGACTTTTACTTTCAATTTCAACTTGGAATAAGTGTCTTTGATTTTGCAGAATTACAACTGAAGCGAGTGTAGAAGTAGTGTCTGGAAGGCTGGGTTGGCCGCAGGGTATCAGGGAAGCGTTGCTCAATTTGGCGGCCGTGCCATCAAGTCCGGCTGGAAGCTGAATGATCGGCAGAACAAAAGCCTTTCCGAGAAGGAAGGCGGCTTTCGGAAGAGAGAGGAGCAGTTTCGCAGGAGAATGCTGGAGTCAAGGATGGCTTGAGATGATCATGGCAAGATTAATGGACTTTAGTAGAAGTGCCTGACGGGCCAGAAACTGCAGATGTAGGGCTAACAATGACAACAGTGTCAGCTGCAGATGAGTAGACTAGCACAGGAGCTTTCGGGGCGGTCTTGACTTTAACCATTGCTGTGGTGAAATCTTCCTTCATGCGGAAAACGAAAGATGGCCACTTTCTCCTTGTGGCCCATTTTATAGGAGGGGTACACGCATGCGTACTGTGGTTAGCGAGCTGGCTACAGTTAGACTTTTTTATCTCTAGGGAAAACGCATTCTGAAACAAGAATGCTAAAATTTACAGGTAATGTATACCTTTTTGTTGGCAATAGAAAGATAAATTTGTTAAATACGAAATCTTATCATTACACTGTGTCAAGATGTGACAGATTATGTTCCATTAAACACATTGGTGAAATGCACTACCACTGGAGTTACAATTATTTTTTCCCCTTATTTCTTATGTTTAAATGTACACTGTACACTGACGTCTGACATCTTACACTAATATATCCGCTAACACGGAAAACAGAAGAGTGTGTTTCTGTTATGGGAATTTCCAGGACTATTTTAATCCAGGACTTAATGGATTTTTTTTAGTTTTTCAAGGACTTTTCCAGGTCGGGAATTTCATTTTTATTTTCCAGGAGATTTCCAAGTTTTCAAGGATCCGTAACCCTGGAGTCTTAGAGGTTTCCTAGTCATGTGCAATTACTTTCAGAAATTAGTTAACAAAAATTTGAGTGGCAGCAACGTAAACTACATTGGCACCATGTGTCCACCATTTCTACCAGACATTCACTAACATCCCAATGCAATTGCCAGTGCTTACATGAATAAAGACAAATTGCATCCGACTCCCAAACCACTTACTAAAGCGATTTGTGTAGCCAGACAAGAGATAAATCACAAATTTAACGCTCAAATTCAAATAACAAAAATACATAAAGAAAGAAATCACCAGGTAAAGGGCTAACAAAGCAAACAGTCTGCATTAAAGACTAGCCCTGTGAGGAAACA
>JAHWFP010206394.1:0-11075 GCA_023313725.1 Lithobius niger | reverse complement strand
AAAAAAAAACTGCTTATAGCTCATTAAAACAATTGTATATTTTGTTCCCCACCTCTGTGCTCTTCTGTATATCGATATTGATTGTTGCACTGTCTCGCCACCCACCCAACCCTCACACTCCTTTGGAACGCTTTATTTAGTCTATCCATCTGTTTGCCTGACAATGTTGCTGACTCACTTGATACTTGATTGCACCACTGCCATTTCCAAGCAGTGCAACAAGGGGGGGGGGGGGAACCTGTAGCTCTATATCAAGCGACTATAAGCCATGTGCGCCGTAGTTTAGGTCTGACCTGCAGACATAACAATGATTTAATGTGTAGTAGGCGTTAACTCCACTACTGTGTCTTTTGTGACTTTCAAGCATTTAAGGGGTACTTACCAGGATATTTTATATAGTAAAACCTCGATTATCCAAACTAATTGATACTGAAGGGAGTTCGGATAATCGAACATTCAGATAAGCCAATTTGTAAGCAAAATAACAGGATAATTTTGTTTCCTACTCAGTTTAATTGATTGTAACAACCATGCTTGATTGTATAAGAAGACTACAAGAAAAATTAGCACGAAATTGACTTCAGGAACATAAATAATGCAAAGTCAACACTTATTCTTCTCTAAAATCGGGCGAACTTCTGAATATTTTGCAAGAATGGTAGTTCGGATAATCAGGATATTTGGTACGGAAGTGCAATACTCAAAAAATTCGAACAGAGTATATAATTTCTACTCGATCTCTGCTCACTGCTCGCATCCATACTCTACAAACTCGAATCCAGGGAAAATGTGATACCTTCGTCAATTTTTGACAGATTTTGACACACCAACATACCAAATTCATCGTCTCAACGAGAACTTTCAGATTGTGCAGATTAAAAGTCAATGGCTCTAACCATTTTCAAGTTACGTCCATAAAATTGAAAAACCATGACACACAATCACTTAGGCAGCATCTTTGTTCTTATCATCTTAACAAATTAAAGAGTAACTTGCAAACAAAATATATCCACCAAATACTCGAACTCTGCTCGATACTCGACTCTTCTGTTGCAAACTCGACTAGAGTTAAAATTATTCTACTCGCACACCCCTAGTACTTGGATAATCAGGGTTCGGATAATCGAGGTTCTGTACAAAATTTATGGTAGGCCTACATCTAACTCGCATCCCCAGAAGCACCAAACCAAGTGAGCAAGCATATCAGCATGGTCAGTGTTGCCTACAAGTAACATGGACATCAGCTCGAACCCGCTGACTGACCAACATATATGTAGTAAGGCTGCACCGATACCAACTTGATCGATCAATACCGATCCAAATTTAAAGATTTTGTCGATACTGGTACCAATACCCAACATTTGATCCACATTTTTTGAATCAATGGTGCCATTTTCTTCGAAAATTCAATAATTATTAAAATAATTTTAAAATAGTAATCAATAATTAAAAAATAGCTAGGAAGATACTCGTACATGTTGTAATCTCGAATGGTTCCCGAGTTTTCGTTATTTCAGCGAAAGTAGTGGCTTTCGATCCGATGCCACAAAAATTAGGCAGCCCGATCAGGTTCAGTATCGTTGCAGCTTAAATATAGAGGGCTCTGAAGGCCATACACCGTCTGATAATGCGAAAGAACAGTTTTAGTACTAGGGCATACCACATCCATTTAAACTCAATTTTTAACTAATGTGTTTTACCTCGACAGAATCTTCGATTGTAGAACTTTCAACCAAAACTGAAAATAAAAATGAAAGTTGGAGAAAAAAAATAACTGAATCATGAACCCCATACAACAAAATAGTTAGCTTACTACCTTTGTCTTTATCCAGTTTCCCTTCAGCTTGAATTCTTTCCTAAGAAGTAATTGTATTACAAACGAACTAAAATCCATATTCCAACGAATTCTCCATACAGAAAAGCTCTTTGACCAGATAAGTATTCTGGTGATCTAATAATCAAACACCTTTTGAAACCTCACCTTGTATTTCTTCTTCAGTTTATTAAACTTTCTGTCCAACTTGAGGCACTCGATGTACTTCAATTGAAACTCGGTAGCACCCGTTTTTAATCGACTAGCAAGGTCTGCCAGGGACAATTTCAGAGCAACTTCTTCCGTCTGCCACTTTTTCTAAGCAACACATAAATAATTTTACTGAATGGTTATGGGGGAGAATGCAGTAAAATTCAGTTAACACTATGCATGTCGCATAGTGTGTGTGAAACTGAAAACGATCGAATAAGAGTTTTAGCTTTGGCTCAAGTTCAACTCAACCAACTGTGGATAGTTTTCGAGTGTTTGTTAGAGGTATCATTGTAAATTTTTTTTTTTAGCAAATCTTACATTTTTACGTATTACATTCTTTTTTTTTTTATATTTAGTTGGCTAAGGCCATGCAAAGTAAGAAAAATGGTTCTCAGGCCCTCCCGCATCGATTTTTTTGTAAGAAATAAAAATAATTGACGCGGCATTAATTAGTGACCAACCTTTTTCACCAACCTTTTTCACTTTTTTAAATAGTGACATTTCCAAAGTCATATTAGTCTCATCACTACTGTTGTATCAATATTACATAATCCGCTGCATCAACTAAAAAGCCTCGCATCAAATTATTTTTTGGGGGGAATCTGACCTATGCTTGCTTCGAATAAAAATTTCCGAAAAATAGCTTTTGAAATGGTGTGTTGAAGCAATCTGGCCATTCATTTTTTTTTAATGTGAGGATAGAGTCAACACCTTCCCCATGAAGTAATATCTTTCCTTTGCTGAGAAATAGAAGCTTTAACCACTATTTGGATGAATGCCTTTTGGAAGACGAACTAGTCGTGACGTACACGTGTGCTGGTGCTCGTTTTAGTCCCGAAAACTACAGAAACTACAAAAACGTTAATTCGGGATGGCGTATCGGAGCAAACTGAATGTGGGATAAAAAATTTACGGGATTGGGGAATTTTAAGCCGGATTTAAGTGTAAGTCAACCATTTGAAAACGTCAAACACACCTTTGATAGTCATGACTTGTTCGTCCAATAAAAAGGAGTATGAAAAAGGTTGGTTTTTTTACCACAAAATGCGTTAAAATATTTTTTAAAAGCTTCATCCCTCTGTGCCCGAGAACCGAATGCGTAAAAAAAAAAGCGCCTCATCCCTCGTCAGTTTTCAACTGTTTTGTGCCAGAGAACCACCTTTTTAACTTTGCATGGCCTAAATGGTCTGTAATAGAAAAAAGCCCATAACGAAGATGCACATTACTGTGGAACACTATCAAAATTACTTTCCAGGAGTGAAAATTCTCCATAGTTCGCAGACTTTCACACTAAAGATAGTCAAGCAACCGAAAATGTGTGAATACGAAAATTTTAACATGGTTTAAAATTAGTTTTTACTATCCTAAAATACTCACCTTCAGTAATTCATGCTAAAATCGCTTATTTTGGCTTATCATTGCCCAAAACAAAAAAAACAAAAAATAAAATCTATTTTTGTCGTCTCCGTGAGTTTCTCCCTCTGCCCGCCAGGCGCGCCACTGTGTCTACACACAGATGCGGCCGCCCTCTTGGCTAATCCTCACATTCGCTTATTGAACCTGTCTGTTCAGCGATTGCGGGGTGGCGGGGGGGTTTACATTACTGAAGGTGAGTATTTTAGGATAGTAAAAACTAATTTTAAACCATGTTAAAATTTTCGTTTCTTACTATCTGCAAAATACTGACCTTCAGTAATTCATGCTGACTTTGTCGCCCTGGCGGTGGGCGCTGAACATAACCTGAAAACTAGACATTAAAAAACCACAATTAGTCACCCTGTTACTAGGGAATTGGTCACACCAGTTACCCACCTTTTACTGTGTGTGCGTCCTTTTTTTTTTACTCTCCCTCGTCTGCCATTTACGTGACTGCCTCCACCTCTGTGTTGGCCGTCCGTTGTGTGCGTTGACTGTTGCCTGTGCGCAAGTTTCCCTGCGTGTGGTTTGCTTCCACCAGGGTGCACTTGTATTTTCTCCTGCGTGTGTTTACACTCGTGTTCTTGCTGACACTAGTGAGATCTTCGCTGTGATCCACCTCCCCGGCCCCTCACTGGGTGAATCTCTGACCAGCTACTACGTGTTCTCTGATCACTGTGGCACCACTTTCTCTACTTGTGTCCCTGAGGTAGTGGCTCACGAAGGTGTTCCGGTTGTTCCATGCGCATGCTGCCACCACCTCGTCCAAAGGCGTCCCGCAGCCATATGCCCACGAGGCTGCGAGGGCCCTTAGTTCATGCGCTCTTATGTTGCGAGGAAGATCCGCACAGTCTGATCCCAACTCGTATGCTCTCCGAATAACCGCGCAGATCCATTTTCCCAGCTTGAACGGAGTCACTGCTTTGTTGATAGCCCTGTCATGCTTTTCGTCCACCTGCAGGAACAAAGGTGACGGGCTTGTATCCTCTTCCGCTGGTGCCTCGTCCTCCGTCCGTACCAAATAGTGGCGGAGCGCGCGGATCGGGCACTGTAACTTTTCTTCGTCTCCCGTGTGCACCAACGGGCCTAGAGCTAGAATCGTGACTGGTGTAGGGGCCACATCTGGTCTCGAGTTCTTTGCCGTGAAGTGTGCAGGGAAGGACAGAGATACTTTGGACCAGTTCCTGGCAAAACGAATATGGTTCCGCCCCCTAGAAAAAGCCGCCACCTCACTCTGCCTTGCTGCTGAGGCTAGCGCTATCAGGAAAACGGTCTTCTGGGTTAGATGTAATATAGATGCCTTCCGAAGTGGTTCATATGGTGGACCCGACAGGCTCTTGAGGACCAACGGGAGGTTCCATTTTGGAAACAGTGTCCGTGTCCGCGGTCTCGCCTGGTCAAATCCCAGCATGACTTTCGACAACATACGATTTTCCACCACTTCCTTTTGCCCTAGGCACGACAACACCGAATTAATTGCCGATCTGTAACCCTTGATGGCCGATGGCGCCAATCCTGTATGGAAAAGACCTTCCAAAAAATCTGCAATGTTGAACTCGGACGGTCTACACGGGTCGACGTCCTTGTCCGAGCACCAACCGTACCACTTCTTCCACTTTGATTCATAGTTGTTACGCGTCGATTCTTTTAGACCGACTATGATCCTTTCTGCCACCTCCACGGAGCATCCTTTCTTCTGCAGGTTGATCCTTAAAGTAGTCACCCGTGAAGATGAAGAATCCCAGGATTCTGATGAAGGGTCCGTCCTCTGTGCTGTGACAGTAGTTTCTCCGTGATTGGTAAGGGGACTGGTTCCTCTTTCTTGAGTTCGAGGATGTCCGGGAACCAGGACGCCGCCGGCCAGAGAGGTGCCACTACAATGAATGCCCCGTCGGACTCCCTGATCTTGTTGATCACCGTCTGAAGCATCGAGAAAGGTGGGAATGCGTATGCAAACATTCCCCCCCACGGAATGGATAGCGCGTCGGTCGCCCACGCCTGCGGGTCTGGAAACGGGGAAACATATGCTGGCACTTGGTGGTTGAACCGCGTTGCAAACAGGTCCACCATTGGTTGACCCCACTTTTCGAACAACGCCTTGCAAATCCTCTTGTCGAGCATCCATTCCGTGGTTGGGACTGTCTTGGCCCTCGACAGCTCGTCCGCCCAAACGTTCAGCTTTCCCGCTATGTGTCTGGGTACTAGTGTGATGTCGTTCTGTTCGCAGAAGACCAAAAGTGACGACGTTTCTACCATCAAGGATCTTGAGTGCGTGCCTCCTCCCTTGCGCACGTAGGCTACCGCCGTTGAGTTGTCCGTCATCACCCCTATGACCTTGTGTGCTACCATGTCTTTCCACTCGTGAAGTGCGTATCGCACAGCTCTCAGTTCCCGTAGATTGATGTGGAGGTTTATCTCTTGACTTGACCAGGATCCCGCCGTTTGTGCACCCTCTAGGTGGGCTCCCCAACCAGTCGCTGAAGCATCCGAGAACAATAGTTTCTCCGGAATTGGTTCCCTTGTTGGCACCCCTCGTTCCATTGTGGCAGGTGTCAGCCACCACTCCGCACACTCTCTCGGGAAATGCTGCAGGCTTATCCAGTCTTTCCAGCTCACTCTTGGATACCACTCGTCCTTCCTGAACCAATGGAGGGGCTTCACTTTCCACTGGCCCAGAGGTACCAATCTCGCGTTCGAGTCTGCGATCCCTATGGCCGATGCCAATTCTTTTGCGGTTATCCGTTCTCTCCGGAGAAGCATTAGCATCGCTGCTTTTGTGCTTTCTATCCTTTCTTTGGACGGTCGAACCAGCCCTATTCGAGTGTCGAACTCCGCACCAAGGAAAACGAAGACTTGCTGAGGGGTGAACCGTGACTTCTTCGCATTGATGCCAAGTCCCAGTCTTCTGAAGAGTGAAGCGCAAAGGTGCAATTGTCGCGTCAGTTCTTCTGCTTGTTGGTGCCTCACCAGCCAGTCGTCTAAATAGGCGTGCGCTCGAATGTGTTTGCGATGAAGTTCTGCTAATACCGGTTTCATGACTCTGGTGAACACTTGAGGCGCTGTGGCCAGTCCGAACGGGAGCGTCTTGAACTGGTAAGAAACTCTCCCACCACTAGACGAAAAAAGTGTTGGACCTCCCCGTGTAGTGGTATGTGTAGGTAAGCATCCTCGAGGTCTATAGATGCTGTAAAGTCTCCCAGTTGGATTGCTTCCCTGATTGTTCCTATAGTTTCCATTTTGAAATGCTCTATGAGGATGTGAGAGTTCAACTTCCGGAGATTGAAAATGAGTCGCTTTCCGCCGCCTTTCTTCGAGATCACCCTCGCCGGACTCCAGAAGCCCTTGGAACCCAGCGGTGAAAGAATCAATGCCCCTTTTCTCACTAGGGCATCCACCTCCTCCTGCAATTCCCAGTTTACCACGGTCCCATCCATCCAGGCTGGTGGCTTGTCTGTCAGCACTGGATGGGAGGAAAACGGAGGATAATATCCGTGTTGTATGGTATCTAGTATGAATCTGTCTTTGGTCAGTAGTTGCCACTCTTCCAGGTGCCTTGATAATCTTCCCCCCACCGGACGGTGAAGCGGGAGAAGATCTATCTGGTGATTGTCACTGACGGTTTGACCTCCTTCCCCTTCCTCTGAAGGAGCTCCTTCCCCGAGCGAAAACTGCGTTACCTCTCCTGCTCTGGGAAGGGGGAGGGGCAGCCTGTTCTCGAAAGGGCACGGAATCCAAAAGTTTACCACCCTGCATCTTTCTTTGCACTCCTTTGGCTTCCCCTGGTCCGAAGCTCTGTCCTCTGAAGTTGCCAGCAAATCTACCAAATGGCCGCCTACCTCTTTGTTGGGGAAAAGATCCTCCAGTAGCACTGGACGGCTTAGTCTTCTCCTTGAGATCCGGAGCCAGTTCCAGCAGTTTGCCGTCGAACACTGCCGATGACGCATGAATCGGGAGCAGACGCAGTTGTCCCATCACATCCGTCGGGATGTGGGCCGCCGACTCTAGGAGGGCATCACGTTTCCTAAAAACCGAGTTAAGTAAAAGCCTCGCCATCCAGTTCAAGCTGTCTTTCTGGAAGGATGAGGCCCTTTTCATGAGGTGGAGGCATTCTCGTACCGTCTCGTCATCCCGCAACTCGGGTTTGCTACGCACCAGTGTCTTGATGGCCGCCGTCGAAGCTGAATACACGAGTTCCGCGTGAGAGTTCGCCCGAATCCCACATCTAAGGATAGCCTCATCTTCGTCATGTTGGTGGAGATGTGTCCGTATGAACGCCGGTACTTTCAGCACTGAATCCATTTCCAATTCTGCTTTTTCAGTGATATATTCTGCCTCTGGAAAGGTTCGGTATCGTTTCTTGGAAGGAGCGCCCTTACCCGTCGACCTAAAAAACATTTTGGCTTTCTTCGGGTCATGTGCTGGTAACGGTCGTGCCAGGGAAATTGGTCTGTCATCCCGCCGAGTAAGTGATTCGATGTTAAGCAGCTGCCTAAACGCTACAGCGGATTGGGGGAGGTGCAACGGTGCCACCTTCTTTTTGCCCGAGTTGGCTAGTGTGTCCATGGGAGGGTCCGCAGGGTCTTCCTCCGTCGGCACGGCCTCCTTGCCAAATCTCGTTTCTCTCAGATGCTTGAATACGTAGCCTGCAAATGTCTTCCAATGGATAAAACCCGGCCCTTCCTCAAAGGGATCGTCCTTATCTGTGGATTCTGGGTTCATTTCTTCCTCTTCTTGCCATTCACCTTCTTCTTTTTCTTCCCCTTCGTCCTCGAATTCATCCCCCTCAGAAAAAATATCATCTGCCTGGAATTCCTTTTTGGATTTCTTGCACATTGTTTCTGACACTGTTTCTGGATCGAGTTGTCTTTTCCGGTCAGCATGTCCCTTTAATGATAGATCGGGCATTGACAAACTTTGAGAACAACTCTTTAAGGCATCCCGAAGCACCAATAAGTGTTCTTCCAGTTGCGCGCGCCCGTAGCCCGGAATTTCCTTAGCTGGCGATTGTCGGCGCTGTGGCGATTGTCGACGCTGTGGCGATTGTCGGCGATGTGGCGATTGTCGGCGCCGGCCAGACTTGTCTTTTAGTGGAGACCTATACGTTCTCGGCGTAGCACTGCGGTCCGGCGACGTCTGCCTTCCTTTGCCCTGAGAGGGGGACCGTGACCTGCGGGGCGACGTGCAGCGCCGACCGTCGCTGCGATGTGGCGACCTCCTGCGCTCTGGCGACGCGCTGCTCTCCGAATCGCTCGGCGGCGTTCTCTCACCATCCTTAACCCACAGACGCTTAGCCATAGCAAGGAAATTTTCGAACCCATCGCCGTCCGGCGCCGCTCCTCGAGCTCCCAGTTTGCAATGCTCAGGGCGCCCCCTGTCGCCCAGCGATCTCGAGCCCTGTCCCTGTCCGCTCTCCCTTTTCTCGGGCGCGGACCGGGATTTTGACACTTTACGCTCTTAACCACTGTGTCGGCTCTGTCCCTGCGGTCGCCTCCGGAATCCTTTCTGTCCGTATGACGACCGCTAGGTGTGGACGTCTTTCCGCTTTTCCTCGCTGTTTTGCCCACTTTAGCTGCAACATTACTATCATCGATCTGCCTATCGTGAGACGATCGTGACGGCTTGCCATTGCTACTCTTAAAATTCTCATTACATTTTTCCCCCTTCACACCTTTGCTACCTAAATTGGGGGCGGTAATCGTGTGGTCTTTCGTTGTAACCGAAATGCTCGACTGTTGGGTGGCCGAACTACTAGTTTTTAACTGCTTTCCCGTGCCATCCACCGTCAAACTACGATCGTTACTGTGTGAGGACACTTCCGCCGCCGCAGGGATTGACGTTTGCAAATTCATCCCGCTCGCATTATGGGTCTTTAGGAGGTCAGCAAAGGAAGCTAAAAGGTCGGATTTTAAAACGTCGATTTTCGTATCTAACGATTTATTAAGGTCTTTGGTAAGAATAGCCCTGGATTCATCGGCTTTCTGATTAGCTGTGACCGCCGCCATGTTTCTCGCCGCCATCACGACCGCACCCAGAGAATTCGGTGTGTAAACCGTTTGATCCGACGTATCGAAACCATCAAAATCCAGTGGCGAAACATCACTAGGGGTATCGTGAAAAATAGCAGGAGTATCAGGGTCATTTTCCATACATTTTAGACGATCGTCAATGCTTAGCTTACCGGCCTTCTTTTCTTTATTAGCTCTTTTGTTGTCGGTTTTCCGCCATGCACGAAGAACGTGTGTAATGGCCGCCGCCTCGTGTAATGCACACAGATCACAGAATTTGTTTACGAAATCACATTCCCTGCACTTCCGACATGAAGGGTGTAAATCCTGCGGAGTTTTGACACATGTGCATGACGGAAAATTTCCGCCTTTGATCTTTTCGCGTATCCTAACTTCAGATTCACTCACGTCAGACATATTGAGCTCCAAGCCAGAAAAACACGTTGACACTTCAACGTGCCCAAGCGAATGTGAGGATTAGCCAAGAGGGCGGCCGCATCTGTGTGTAGACACAGTGGCGCGCCTGGCGGGCAGAGGGAGAAACTCACGGAGACGACAAAAATAGATTTTATTTTTTGTTTTTTTTGTTTTGGGCAATGATAAGCCAAAATAAGCGATTTTAGCATGAATTACTGAAGGTCAGTATTTTGCAGATAGTAAGAAACCAAATGGTGTATTGTGTTCCAGATTGTACGAAAAAACATGGAAGGGTTTTTTTTTTTTGAACAGGTGTTTTAATCGATTTCTTTTTTTTTTGGCCATAACACTGAAATTTTACGGGAACTGTTGAAAGAACCACCGTTAAAATTATTCCGAAATATGCACCGAAACTGAAGCCTGACTAAGCTTGTCTAAGTAATAGAAAATAAAGCTGTAAAACCAGTAAAAGACATCTCGGCTGCATATTCACTATAAACTAGCCGAATGACCCAATTGGTATTCCAATCCTCGTGCATACCTAAATTCTATCACAGCCTTAAGTACTACGGGGCAAACAAGTACTCAAGATGTAATCAAATGCAACAATACTGAGGGCAATATTTTGGAATTCTTGGAAATCCCAGAAGCAAAAAACAAAAACATTTGCTTAAAACACTATATAGCTAAATATTACTTCTGTGTAGTCATTTCTGCCCGTGTTTTGTCATTACCTGTTTTTCCAAGAGTTCATTGTAATTCCTCTCTAGTGTACTATAAGTTTCTTGTGCCTTTAACTGTGCGAGTTTGTACTCAGACTGGAGTTTTTCACATTTTATGCCCTAAAAGAACAAACAAATAAACTTTTACCATTCCTAAGTAAATGAATACATAGAATTCAACCATAGTTTGACACATTGGAAAATATAAGGCATAAAAAAAAAAAAAAAAAAAAGGTAGCTTGCAGCTTTATCTCTTACCCGTGTAACTACTGCAGTTTTAACATTTAACAGTACTGTCCCAATATAACTTTTGGCTGATCCGATACTGGCACTTGAATATGACGGTCCAACGCCGAACAGAAATTGTGGTTTTATTATTTTAGTACAGGGCTGCACCTATACTGATTCCAGATTGGCATCGGCTAGGCCGTTTCCGTAAAATATTTTTTTTTTTCAAGGTTATATCTAAAAAAAACTCCCATTTTAACA
>JAHWFP010206393.1:0-14868 GCA_023313725.1 Lithobius niger | reverse complement strand
TAGACCCTTACTTTTAACTTTTAACGATACGTTTTTGTTTATTAATCAAACCAAAACCCAAAATATTAATATGAATATGCTGCAATGATGTTAGAGGCGCCGGTGCCCATATTCTAAACAAAGCATCCACATTCCAGATTCTGCGTCATCCAAAAGGCTGATTTAGGTCGTGTCATCTCTTTTTAGCTATGAAAGTTCGCGGCGCTGCTGCGAAGTGTTATTCCTTTTTTTTTAATTTACCGTATTTTCTTTATATTGCTCGAAGAATCTTTACGGTGCTGCATCTGGGAGTTGAAATGGTGAAAAGGCGCCTTTAAGTGCGGTACGAGTTTAAAAAGTGGGTTAAAGATACCAATTTTTAAACAAGAAACTTGAATTTTGGGGCACCAGTAAACTCTAGGGCCTAAGCACGTGCCTCAAGTCACTGCGCTTTCCTTCTCCAACATCATGGCTACATCATGGCTACATCATGGCTACATCACGGCTGACTCTTAGTGAGCTTGTACTACCGCGATTCGTGACGTCATCAAGTAGTAAATGCCATCCAACATTGCTCAGCTGCTTGGCACTAGCGCAAAACTCAACTACATCGCACTTCCTTGCAAAATCTGGGGTTTGTAGCACCTGGATTGCTCTGGGAGCTTCTAGCACCTGGACTGCTCTGGGAGCTTCTAGCACCTGGATTGCTCTGGGAGCTTCTAGCACCTGGATTGCTCTGGGAGCTTCTATGGATGCAACCCCCAGTGTGACAGCTACTACTGCTCCAAAAGTTGGATATAATATTCGTCGGAGTATTTCCCATTTTCGTTATTATGACATGTGTTGATCTTGTGGCATCCCTGCTTAGGAAAGAGTCGAATGACACTGAAGTCCCAATTAACACGTATGGTGTATACCCCTTAAACTGTCTAATCATATGAACGATGAAGATTGCTGTACATGTAAAGTGCCGCGTAAAATATTTTTGTATGAAGAGGGCCTTTCGGCTGTGATGCCCGGCGGACATTACCGCTTTGGTCCCTTTATAGATCCGTAATTAAAGAGCCAGGTGCATCTGCAAACCTGTGCTGCAGCACCGCACTCTTTGCCTTATTCCTGTATTTTTTGGGGTTTGGCCTTGAACAGCTGTTGGTTCACTTCTAATTAAGATAATGGATGTAATTGCGATCAGATGAATTTTGGAGATACGCTTCCATTAAGGGTAATAAAAATTCGTTACCATAATTAGGAGCCAATCTACTGCTGTTTGTAGGCTATTACGGTGTATTTTCAGCTTGTATTCAAGCTGTTTCAACTTTAAATTACTGCTGTCTAATTAACCACATGGATGTAATTTGGTGTAGCGGAAAGGTAGATTATGTTTTACCCAATATGGGTTATAAAATTCGTTTGCCACCACTAGAGGCTGAGCTAAGACTATTCGGCTATGCTGTAGTACCTTACTTTCTGCTTGTATTCACACCGACCTTTGACCATGAACTGGTGTTGTGCCAATTCTAATAGTATAAACAAATGAAAGGCTAAATGGAAGGAGGAGACCTACTTTTTCTAACACGATAATAAAAATGTATTAGTGCAACTTGGGGCCGAGTTCCAGTTTGTTTGTGGCTTAGCACCGAACAAGTTACGTGCTAGAGCTTATTAAACAAACAGCCGTGGCTTGCTCCCTAAATATGGTATTCATTACCCTAGTTGGAATAAGCACATCTCTGCATTTTATGTGAGCCTAATTACACCCATGTATCTTAATTGAATTTCCATACAGCAGTTTAACTTTTAATTTTGCATAATGACTTCTAGTGTTTTTTTTAAGTCCTTAGATTAGTCATGCAATTTGAACCATCTATCTCTTATAGATCGTCTCTATCTCTATCTCGTCTATTAGGAGACGAGGGCGTTAACTACTGGGGTGTTCTTTTCCGCTTTGCTCAGGGTCTCCGAGGATCCTTCACAAACCTGGCATTGCTCATTGGGACTTAGCGGTTCTCTTGTTTGTTCAAGAATGAAATCAAATTAAGTAAAGGGTTAACTCGAAACCCATCCTTAATACAAGCAGAAAGTATGGTGCTGTGGCATAAAGGAACAGCCACACCCTGTCCCCAATATGGTCAAACCATTTTCATCACCCCTGTTGGCAAAAGAACAGTTCCACTTTTCATCCCATCTTATTACTCTAGTCCCACGCTTTCTGAATGTATTCGTGATCGGCGTCAACTTTAGACTGTTGTTGTGGAAATTCTGTTTAATATTAAACAGAACGTCCACAACAACAGTCTGAAGTTGACGCCGATCATGAATACATTCAGAAAGTATGGTACAACGAAATAGAGTAACGGCCTCACCCGGTCCCTAATATGGTAAAGCATTTTTATTACCCTTGTTGAAAAAAAACACATCTCCACCTTCCATGTGACTGACAGTTTAAAGTTGGTAGCGTGCGTTGTAATTGGGAACTCAAGGTTGTTCAACTAGGATTTGCCATACAAGGAATTAAGCCATGTCCAAAATAATAAAAATCGGAAATTCGCTGCAGAATGTTACTCGGCATCTTTTAAAGGTATCGGTACCAGATTTGCACCATTTAGCTTGTGTAAAGGAATTCAAATGGCAATTAGACTTTGAGACGGTTTGAGTTGGCCCGCAGTGTTAATCAACAGTGGGTCCAAACTTGACTGGCAACCCAACGTGCCAAATATTTTCAAATATTTCATAAAATTATTTTTTGTAATGTCCTGAATTTAGGCAATCCTTTTTAACATAATTGCAGAAAGTAGGAACATATTAAAAAAATAAAAATCTCACAAGAAGATATTTTTACGGAAAAGTAAGTAGCACCCCTCGTGCAGGATCCACTCGGCCTCTCCCTCTGCACTTTTTGCATCTTTGCACTTGTTGATGCAATGAGTGAAATATCTTCTGAGTAACAAAAGATGGTATTGAGTAACAACAGAGGGCATCAATGGAAAAAAGGGTCAGCCATAAGTGTAGACTCTTCTGAGCTTATGGCTGCATAGGTGATGATAGAGGTGCATATTTATGTGGACTGCAGGAAATGGTAACAACAACCAAAAAAGTAATTGCATTGTAACGTGAAGTAAAAATGCCAGAACCTATACCAGAGTTTAAATGGGCTGAATTACTCCTCTGTCTAAAATAATATTCATTATTTCAGTTTGTGGCTTGCTAAGAATGAACCCACTGTTGAGCTGACTTGTTACGTTTTTTTGGGAGCTTCTTACAGGGTTAAAAAACGTGTTTTTGGCGTATTTTCCAGGGGAACCATTACAGAAAGTGGAGTCATCAGGTCCTAAAAGACTTGTATACATAATGTTTTGCTGTCAGCCAAAAGTAAACAATTTTTTCCTTGTCTGCCTTACAAGTTAGATATATATTCTTCCCTCAAATTAGTCCCTCAAACATTGGAAGAAAGCAAATATCGTTATATCAATCATAAAAATGAATAATATTGTACTGATGGCAAAATAAGCCCACGGTGGATATCGCGTTAGTTCCATAAATATTCCCAGCGTTATGTGTACAAGGACAAGGCTAAATCCCTACTCAATCCTAGAATAAGCATAGTTAGGGAGGAACTTTAGAAAGCACAACAGCTAACAGTTCTAAGTAAACTTTTAAAACCATGAAACACACTCCAGTCATAGAAAGCAATAATATTAAAGGTTTATATGTAACCTTGAAGAGTTAGGGAATGTGCAAATCGGAGAAGAAATGGCATGCAAATTAAAGAAGAACATCAGTGAATAGGGTGTAGTGACAGTATAAATGGGGTGAGAACATGAAGAAATTTACGTGAAGATTAAAGTTTTCACCCAACTTGGTTCAAAGGTTAACATATCCTGAATATTTTGTAAATCTTCCGAGCTGCATCATCAGGAGGTAAAACACGAAGATGAGGGGGTGATCGGCAAGGGTGAAGTGTGAAAAATGAATCAAACTACTAATTACCGGAGACTTTGCTACAAAGTAGTGTTCTTCAAAATCCTCACCCTTTCTTTCTTAAGCAGTTTCTTCTGAACGTTCTAACAAAGTTCTATTCCAAGCAGCGAACACCCCATTCGACCTGTAACGTAAACCACGTTCAGCTAACCGGATTTCCAGACAGAGGTGGTCACATTGTAAACGACTCAACCGGGGTGTAGAATTTCTCAATATGTAAACAAAGTATAGTGTGGCATCATGACACATCATTCGCTTTTAGAGTGCCGACTAAGTTTTTACAACTGAGTCATCCCAACTAAGTTCTGACCGCGGTTAAAGGAACCGTTGTTGTTCAGACTATGCTGCTTAATCGAGGTTAGGTCCTAACAGCATTTAAGAGATGCAGTGCAGGGTGCTTCATAAAGTACTGAGAAAATAGGCCTGTAATAAGCCTATATGGTTGTATAGGCCTATACGAGTATGTACACAATTTGTTAGTACTGTAAACCATGCACCACCGTAAACAAAACACGGAGAAAAATCCGAGGGGGGGGGGAGAATACACCATGGAACTAAACCGACAGAAAGTAAAGGAATTAAAATAAACGAACGAATATATATGTGTCTACGGCACCCTAGCTTGCCTAACATAAGCTTGCTTGCTTAAGCTTCGGTGAACGTTAATCCTCCGGCTTGAGGAGTGGGAGCAGACAAGAATAACCGGCTATGAAGAGTACAACAGTGTTGTGTACTGCACAAGTTAGTGGGTTCTGGCTGAAGTAGAGGAAATACCCCCCCAAATGAATGACAGCTAGGAGACCTGAGCTACGAATGACTGGCAGCTAGGTAAGAGGCCCTTGCTGGCTCTTTTATAACATAGGTTCACAATACCAGCATGCAATCTGATCCCAGAGTACATCATAAATAATTAATATGTACAGGAGATGAACAGGTTGCCACCAGTGGCAAGTACGGAAAGGTACAACCTTAGCGTCTAAGGCCTATTGAGACAACTCAACAAGGCTAGCAGATAGCTAGCAAATACATCACATTCACCCCCACTAAATATTGTAAGGGACGACTTACCATACATATATTTAAGAGGCACTGCATCTTAGATTTTAAGTTTACCTATTTTACCATTTCATTTTAAGTTACCTTTTTAACTAGATCATCATTCATTTTTTATATAAACACAAATGTATGTGGCGTCCATTACGGACATCCCAATATATATATATGTATATATGTATGTATATGTATATGTATATGTATATGTATATGTATATATATATATATATACTCTGTGTAAATAAATATATATTTCTATGCACACTTCTCCCCTGAAAAAAATAATAATTTTACACAGAAAACATCAACGAATAATCTGAACATAACAATAAATCCATGCAATAAACAAAATCAACCAAGCAAAAATGAAAAATGAAGGAGAAACAAACATGCTACCAACATATCACAAAACAGATCTAAGTCCGTTGATTGTTAGTTCGGAATATAGCGCTGTGGCTTTCGGATCGCACAAAGCGACTTACGAAATACAGGCTGTTCAGCCTCACAGACAGTTTGTTTGGCTAAAATGACCCCCAATTCCCGGACAGTCTGAGAATTCAGCGAAATCTCACTTGTAAGCTTCGGCATAGCACTGCAGACCTTGTTATTCGTGCGGCGCACTTTATTATCAGTCGGTGAAAGAACTGGCATCGCGTCGTTTGAAATTTATGAACGTTCATTCGACGATGGAATCAGTTTCGTATTCGGAGCGGGGTTTGCTATTCTGGTCTGGTTTGTGCTTCCATCTCGTGGCGAATACGCAAAATTGTCACGCCACTCAAATGCCTCCATGTTTAATGCTGGTGAACATTGATTGGTTGCTCAATTCGACGGGACCACCTTCTGTTGTTCTCTGATTGGTCGGGTGGGCAGAAACGCATCGAGTTCCCTCGCAGTTTGCCGGTCACGTGAAAGAATGCGGGTTTTTAGCTGATTAGTATGCTGTTTCCACAATTCTTCACGCACACGAACCAAATAGCGCAAATTACCACGCCTTTCGACAATAATTGCTTCTGCCCACTTCGTTTTAGGGCCAATTTGATAATCTCTCGCATATACGGGTGAGTCAATAGTGAACTCAGTGTCCGGTAGCTTAGCAGTAGACTTTAATTGCATACGCTGATATTGTTCATACTTTTCTTGTGTGTTTGCCTTAGGTATTAGTAATGACAAACGGCATCTTGTGTTATGCCCTAGAAATAAATTAGTGATTGACGTTACGCTGTTGGGAGTGTTGCGCACTTGTACCAAAAAATTATTTAATGCGTCGGCAACACTTAAACCTTCTTGTAGGCTAGCCTTCATTGATATTTTAGCTACTTTTACTAGCGCCTCGGCCTGCACATTACTTTTGGGAAAGTAAGGTACACCTAGTATGTGTCTGATACCGCACTCTAGATGGATCCTAGACCATACAGCAACAAGTCGTTCCCATACATGCTTTTTTTTTGCTGTCACTCCATCCTTAGTTAAATGACAGGCACAATAGCACTTGACATGTTTTTCTAAATCACTATCAATACCTCGCCACCATACTCTAGAATGAGCCGATGCTTTTATTCTAACAATCCCGTAATGACCCAGATGGAGTTCAGCCATTATGTGTGGTGTTATCAATTCAGGTATGATTAAACGGTGTCCCCAAAATAATGCTTTACACTCTAGAGACAGCTCTAGACGGCGCACAAAATAGGGTTTTAATTCTTCATCACCCACCCTGTTAGGCCAGCCTTCAAGCGTATAACGATAGATTTTTCCAAGAATTCTATCAGTAACGGTAAACTTCTCTAACTGGTCAGATAGAATGGGTAATGAGTCAATATTATTCATGTTCATTACTGCAAAACCTGTAACTTTCTCAGGCGTCGGTTCACAGGGCAACGGCGTCATAGGTCAGCAGTTAAATCATCCTTGCCTGCGATATATTGCAGATCAAAATGATAGCCATTGAGATATAATGCCCATCGCTGAATGCGAGCGGCAGCCATAGCCGGAATTGATACCTTCTTCCCAAATACCCAAAGCAAGACTTTCTGGTCAGTTTGTAATGTGAATATATGCTCTTAGAGAAACTGATGGAAATGCTTCACCCCAAAAACGATAGAAAAGGCCTCACGATCAAACTGGTCATAATTAAGCTCAGCTTTTGACAGTGCTCATGAGACAAATCCTATCAGTCTATCAGTACCATCCGGCATGACATGCATCAAAGAGGTCCCAACCCCCACGGGACTTGCGTCTGCAGCTAGCTTAAGTGGAAGTTTGGGGTCGTAATAGGTAAGGACTTGACTTTCTAAAAAATGCCTTTTTTGCATTAGCCACGGCAGCTGAATACTGAGAGGTCCAGTTCCATGGTTCTTGAGGTGAAAGTAGTTTATTTAAGGGAGCTAGCAGAGTTGCCATATGAGGGACAAACCTAATATACTGGTTCATAAAACCTAAATAACTCTTTAATTCTTGAGCATTTTGTGGTTCTGGGGCCAATCTCACTGCATCCAGCATTTCAGGAAGGTTTGACATTCCATGTTTGCTAATTTCAACATCTAAATACTTAATCTTATCTTGATTAAACTGGCACTTGCTTTTCTTAACCCGCCCGCCATTTTCTTGTAAGGCAGAGCATACTTCAAGTAATGGTTTGTCATGCTCCTCTCTCTTTCCGTTAACCAAAATGTCATCAGAAAATGGCTGGGATCGAGGAATATTTCGCAGCACATATTCTATTCTCTTTTGAAAAATTCCGGCCAATCTGGCTAATCCAAAAGGTACCCTTTGCCACTGGTATAACCTTTTACAAGTGGAAATTATAAGGGCGGGCTTAGAATCATCATCGAGCTCTACCTGTAAGAAAGCGTTGGACAAATCAATGATCGAGAATTTGTCACTTCCAGCTAATTTACCAAATAATTCTTCTGCACGAGGCACCGCAAAGTACTCAATTTCTAGTTCCAGATTGACTGTTACGCTGTAATCTCCCACTATTCTAACCTCCCCGTTAGGTTTGAATATGTAAACTATAGGAGTTGTCCAGGCGAAACAGTCAACTGGTTTTAAAACTCCCTCAGTAACTAGCCGGTCGATTTCAGCCTCAACCTTTCCTCTTACTGTTAAGGGGACAGGTCGAGCCTTACAGTAACGTGGTTTGGCATCAGCTTTTAACTTGATACTGGCCTTGTAATCCTTAAATTTGCCCTAACCTGGTTTTAAGAGGGGTGGAAACTTATCAAAGATTTCCTCAGCAGTAACATGTTGGACAGATTCATCTTCAAGATCCTTGAACTTTAAGTGGAAAAATTGACTGAGTGTGATTTTAAACTTTAGTATCCAGCTTTTCCACAGAAGAGCTGGCTGTTCTCCTGATGACACAATTGCCGTCAGGAGTTCAGTTTGACTATTAAGTTTGAAATTTACTTTAATTGCTCCTAGAGGCTGAATGACCTCACCTACCCAATCTTTTAACAAGATTGGAATAGGTCTTAATTCAATAGATGAAAAATATTTCTTATACCAACTTTCAGGAATAACAGTCAAATCACACCCACTGTCAGTGATTAGTAACTTCCAGTGCTAATTTGTGACCATTTAGTTCACATTGCACAGCCCATTTGTTAGACTGCACGTCAACTATAGTCATTCTATTGATATGAGAAACTAAGCTCTCATCTGAGTCAGGCTCCTGCAATGTAGCATCAGAGTCAGAATTATCAGACTCCACTAAGACTTGGTGTGCAGACGCCGCAGTGCTAGCGCCCTCTTTATCAGACTTGCACATACGATGTAGCTGTCCTACTTCCTGACAAGTGGAACAAGTGGACTTCCTCCATTTGCAGTCTGGGCATATATGATTGAGTAATCCACAGCAATAGCACGTTAAATTTGCATTACTCTTAAACTGTGGATGCTTTCCAGAGACTTTATGCACGGATGAGGCTTTAAAATGACTAACATCAGATTTAGCTCTTTCCTGAGCGAGTGCAACCTTGCAGGCTTCATCAAACGTGACTTTATCATAGTCAATTGCCATCAGTTTTTCTTGGGTGCGAGTATTACGCATTCCCGAGACAAACCTCTCTCTCAGCATTTCCTTTAGTGATGCATCATAATCACAATTTAAGGTTAACTGTTTGAGTGCAGCAATGTACTCTGAAACTGACTCGACAGAATGTTGCTCACGCTTGAAATAGCTTACTCTGAATTAGACCTTGTTTCAGGTCCACCAAATAACCTTACAGCTACACCTGGTGTAAAGGCTGAACTCCTGAAACTAAATCTTTCTGCTTTTTCAAAATTTTCGCTCATAAGCGATAGCAGAACTACAACTACTAAGTTAAACTGCATTTCACTGTAGGACTTATTCTCTTTAGTAAGTTAGTTTTAACTTTAGCTTTAATTTTGAAACTTTATAGCACAGCTTGCTCTAGCTTAGGCCTACATATGACAAATTTCAACACAACATTTTCACTGGCTTTTTGTGTAACCTGCTAGGTTACTCAGAGAATGCGGTCGCAAATCACATCTCTTAAAGATTATTTAGAAAACAATTGAATTAGAAAACACTATGGTGTAATTAGAGTAGGTAACAGCTTAAATTTTTTTCAATTTAAATGGTAGCCTAAACAAGCACACTTCAAATTCTTATAAAATACTAATTGTTTAAATCGTATACCTTTTCAAACCTCTTTTAGCTAAACAACAGCACTTTTTCAATTAGTTTACATCACTAATTCGTGAAAATTCAGCATTTTAACCTGAGTTGTCATTCTTAATAATGCAATGTAACAGTTAATAAATGACTGAAATTTAGCAAAACGACTGCCTAGTAAAAAATTAAATTACTGTTGCAGATGAAGTTTAGGAGGTCGATGAATGGTGAAAAGGAAGAACTCCAACCATTTTGAACCTATAACGTTTATTTTACCGGGCCTGGGCTAACCATTCAGGAAACCCACGTTTCACCCGTAACCAAGTCTTTTGTATATATACCAACAATATAATTATCCCAACAAAACGTTTAGTTGAAAACAATAACATCAGTGGTTATCAATCAACGCATGCTTTACGCTACGCTACCGCATTCCTCTCTCATAACCACACAGATAGTTCTAGTAAAAACAATTATAAGTTTTTTAATTTAAGCTAGGGAGTGAAATTGCTGCATCACGAATATTTCACACGAAACAGATTTAACAAGGAAATGATAAATGACATGCGAAAGATACACATCTATGTAACCTTTACAACCTCAGTATAAGAACTAAATAAAACAAAAATTTCAAATGGTAGATTATTTTACACTTTCACACTAAAAACCCTACCTACGAGTACGCAACCGGTAGATGCTACTCACGCAAAATTCTCATCAATGATCTAAACACTAAAACAACGCAAAGTAAGTTTTCATCACTTCACTTAACTTTACACCTGTCACGTTTTTGGTTAAAGGGTCTGCCGGCAAGTCCACACTGGGGCAAAACGAGACATGGATGTTATGCTTCGAGAGTTCATCTCGTACGTAATTTATTTTACGCAAATAATGTCGCGAGTGTGAACTGCCACCGTTGGTCAACAAGTCTATTGCCGATCGTGAATCGGTAGATATCGGTATCGGAAAATGTAACAGAGATGGAACTAATTCACCCAACAATCCACGAATACAAACAAGCTCCTTGGTTAGGTCACAAATAGCAGAAATTTCTGACTCGCAACTCGAGTGTGCGACTAGAGACTGTGTCTTGCTGGTCCAGACGATCGGGGCTGCACCTAGGGCAATTAAAACACCACTAACACCTATGCTTCCTCCCACCGAATCCCAAGATGCATCGCACCAAGACATTAAAGCACCAATCCTGTTGGAGTCGTAATGTAATTTCCAGTCGATTGTGCTCTTCAGATATCGCCATATTCTTTTTAGGGCGGTGAGATGTGGAAGTTTAGGAGATGCACTTTTCCTGGCTAACTGTACGACGTTATACAGAATATCGGGTCGTGTTTGGATCCCGAGGAACATCAGTGACCCGAGCATCTCTAGGTAAGTGGTCTTGTCAACACATAAAGAAGTTTCACAGGCATCCAGTGGCCTAAGTGTTGCAGACACTGTCTTTACCGGATTAGCATCTGTTAGGTGAAAATAGTCGAGTTTGTCTTGGATATACTTCTTGTTAGAGAGAGTAATATAGTTGTCAGTTTGCTCAATCTCGTATCCAATATATTTTTGGCCTTCGACTTCTACAACTTCTAGATGACCGCGTAGAGACTTGAGGAAGGATTGGTAAACCGAATCCGTCTTCACACTGAGTAACTTGTCATCAACAAAAAGACATAGAATAATCTGTAAATCCCCAGACTTTTGCACAAAAATGCAAGGGTCGAATTGTGATTTGACTAGTCCGAGTACACGCAGCACTTCACTTATATGTTGGTACCAGTTAAGGCCGGATTCTGAAAGCCCATACAAGGATTTATCTAGGAGGCACACCAACTCTTCTCCCCCCTCTCCGGGTCTTTCATGACCTGGTGGTTGAGAAAGGTATACCGTTCGAGATAAGTGACCAAAAAGGTATGCTGTAACCATGTCTAGGTAGTGTAGCCTGTGTCCCAAATAGAAGGTCAAAGCAAGAACTAGGCGTACCGATGAGCTTCGCACGGTTGGGGAATATGACGTAAGATAATCGATTTTGGCATGCTCATTCCAGGCAGCTGCCACTAGTCTGGCCTTTAGCTTTCGAAGGGAGCCGTCCGGGTTGATTTTGCGTGTAAACACCCACTTGGCCTTGATGACTTTCGCACCCGGTGGTTTGGGCACCAATGTCCATACTTGATGGGAAGCCATAGAGTCAAGCTCTTGTTGCATAGCAATTGGCCCAGCCTTCTGCTTCCGGAGAGGTTAAGGCATCACGGTAACACTTGGGGGTGGCAACAGCGGTCGATGCAAAGATGTGACGGAGCAGGACCATAGGCTCCTCTGGATCGGAGTCATCAGAATCTAAAATGATGTCTTGGAGAGAATTGATTTGTTCATTTGCTGCTCGGCGTTCAGCTATGACAGCTTTAGTGGTACCTGGAGGGCGACCTCTGCCGCGATGTGGCCCATAAACTGGTGGAGTGGCATCAGGTGGTCGAGGGGGTTGATCTCCCTGCACTGGATGACCAGGTCGAGGTCGGATTGGGGAATCAGGTGTAGAATCAATATCTATGATGCTAGGTGCACTAGTAATATCTGGTCCGAGTGGTGGAATTGCGGACGGTGACAACAGGTCTCCTCCACGAATTCGTTCATCAAATCGAACATTTCTGCACACTATCAGTTGTCTGGTTTCTAAGTCTAGTAGGTGAAAACCAATACTCCGTGTAGCATAGCCTAGGAAGATGGCTCGTTTGGCTGTCGGCTGAAATTTAACACGGTGGACGGATGGGATAACGTAGTAGGCCAAACAACCGAATGTATGCAGGTGACGGCCAGATGATGGGTACCGCATTGGAGCCCAGCGTCCTAAAGGGGTTTGCTGTTGTTTATATTGTTGGTATATATACAAAAGACTTGGTTACGGGTGAAACGTGGGTTTCCTGAATGGTTAGCCCAGGCCCGGTAAAATAAACGTTATAGGTTCAAAATGGTTGGAGTTCTTCCTTTTCACCATTCATCGACCTTCTAAACTTCATCTGCAACATTTGGTATGGTAATGTATGGTTTGGTAATGTATGGTTTCAGCCTGTTGGTGCCCCGTCCCACTTTGGACTAAATGTCAAAGGCTGCTTGGAGGAGACCTTCGAAGCCAGGTGGATCGGGAGGGGGGAACAGTGGAATGGCCACCTAGGAGTCACGACCGAACACGTCATGACTTTTCCCTATGGGGCTATCTCAAGGACAGACTTGCCGCAGCACCACAACACCTGGCAAACATTCAGGAGCTACGGCAGAGAATGGTTGACATCTGCCGAACAATAACACCAGCTATGATTGAGGGAGTTTGGCAGGATATGGACCAAAGTCTAAGGCATTGTGTAGCAGCAGCACAGGGAATGCACTTCGAGAACGTAGTCTTGAAGTAGAGTAGATTTTGCGTAGACCTTCATTGGGGAACAGAAAACAGTTCTACCTTTACAATTCAACCAGTTGATGAAGGCTTAGGAAATTCAGCGTTCAAACTGGAGGATTTACTTTCACTATAGCTTAAGCAAGCTTATGTTAGGCCTGCCAGGGTGCTGTACAAGTCTATTCGTTTACTTGATTTCCATTTCTTTGGTGTCCGTTGGTTTAGTTCTATGGTGTATTCTGGCCCCAAACCACCCTCCACATCCCCGATATGATTTGTCTCCGTATTTCGCTTACGTTGGTTTAGGTCAACAGTCTGTGCCATCGATTTACACAGAGATTACAAAGCCTTATTTGGACCGGAGTGGTGCACGGGTTACAGTCCTAACAAATTATTTACACTCGTATAGGCGTAAACAACCTTATAGGCCTATCATAGGCCTATTTTCTCAGTAATTTATGAATCACCCTGTATAAGGTAGATGTAAGTCTAAAGTTGCATCTCTTTTACCCATCATGTTTCCCATCTGATGGAAAATAGGGTTACCAACAGTTAGAGATATTTTCACTTCAGGGTAACCAACCCTAAATCTTGTAACTCGTGTACATTTCTTTGCTTTCTCCTTTCTTTATTTTACAATGTTTGTTCGTCTGTTCTTTCTCCCAATGAAGAAAAAAACAATTTATAATTCCTAATAGCCTATGTGGGAAAATTTACCTTTCAGCATTACTATGACGCCAAAACTTTCATTCCTTTGAGGTCTTACATTGAGGTGCCCAAAAGCCTTTAAGGTCACTATCATTATCAATGGGCCGAGTAAGCAAACAGCTAAAAGCATAAAATTGTTGATTTAACTGATTGCGGAAAGAAAGCGTTTGCTTAATAATGCTCAAGGCTGGGTTTCGTTTAGAAGACAATTGTGTCATACATTTTTTTTTGTAATGCTCACTTTTGGGTTTCTGAGTGGATAGGATCTAGTTGTATACTGCTATATTACACTGGATTGTTTTAGTGCTGGATTCCATTGGGAAAATGCCATCTGGGTTACTTCTAACCAGCAATAGATGGCCAGGGAACTTTCAAGAATGCCTTGACATCTATGTGTCTATCAGAAAACGGAAACAGTTTAGAGGAAAATACTGCACAGCAAGCGCTACTGTCTCTGTCAGAGTTTCAATTAAGGTATGTGCATACAATAACGGCCGAGAGGCATTCTTAAACAGTGATTGTGCCTTAGCCCAAGTGGTGCATTGTTTATTAATGTCTTAGAATGTTATCTTTACCCAGTTTAATAACCTCGATAAATATGCTTAGTTCGTTAAGGGTTACTACATTTCCATGTTGTGTCTCTAAATTTTAAATTGGTAATTTGCTTAAATATTGCAAATAAAACAGAAAATCGAAATTGCAATAAAATTGGGATGTATTGGTGGGGGAGATGGTAAAGAGGGAAGTGAAGGTTGCAGCGCTACTTAAAAATTACAGGAAAAACTCCTGTGAAGAGAATTGCTATAGGAAAAAGCTGCAAGGGAAATGATAAATGTGTAAAGAATTTTGGCAAAAAATGTAGCCGGAATTGGCTTCAGTGCACATCATGACTCAACATCCCCAGTGCAGAAACATTATGCCTGTTAATCAGCATCTTCACGAATGTGTCCCCCATTTTAAGCAAATTTTGAGTTAAAAATTCCACCACCAGGGCAGGTCGCATAAATATGCAGTCTTTCCCTACCCTTTCTGCTTCCAACGTGCTCTTCGGGGTAGTGGTTTTCACTGGATTACCAATTGTCACTCGATTTCAGGGTGAGTCAGAATGTTCCTGTTT